>JAVCKV010131207.1:0-19122 GCA_032274145.1 Herpochondria borealis | reverse complement strand
CCCTGAAGGGGGAACGCCGTCGAATTTGCACTCGATATTTTGACCGAAGACTGTTCCCCCTTTAGGGGGCTAGGGGGCTTAAGTATTGCGGGCACTCATAACAATCAACCTTCAAGAAATTATTATTTTTTATTAGAGCTTGGTGTTTTCTTCCTCGAAGTTTGCCCCTTTCTATTTATTCAAAAAACCAAAATGATTGAGGGCAATCCTTAATCCATAATTTTAAATCCTTAATCTTCCTTCACCTCTATTGCTTTTTCTGCAAAGTAAAAAATCAATAGTCCTGCAAAAAATTGAAAGGTAGACCAAGCTGTTTTTGTAGTGTTTATAAATTCTGTTCCGCCTTCAAAAAAGTAAAGCAACGCAATCACCACCATCATCCCATCTTTAATAATTGGATAAATCGCCCAAGTACGAATTCCTAAAACTACATACGAATGCTTCGTTTTGATTTGATACAAAACGATTGCTTGAATAGTCAAGACCGCTGCTGCCAATAAATCTCCTGTAACCATAAGCTTAAAGAAATTTTTACAAAACAGAAACGCTATGATTAAAAAAGTCGCAACAATGTAGTATGGATTTTTATAAATAACTTTTTTCACTTTATCTCATTTTTTCAATACCAATTAGTCTGAGGTATCTTATTTAAGAATGTAAAATTAACTATTCCTCTTCAATTTAGTTTTAAAAAGGAAGTAAGAAACGAAATACGAATTCACAACACACATAGTCTACTGATAATCAACACTATACATCTTAAACATCTATCCCTTTTTAACCATTTAGAAAAATCAATCTCCTTTAGCTAATCCTAACTAATCGAATTAATTATCCATGGTATACATTTTGAATAGATATAGAGATGATCTAAGTGGATCCTTTTCCGCATGCCCCACCTGAATTTTAAAATAATCCTCCCTAAAATTGATACAGAATGAGATTAATTACTTTTAGTAAGTTACTTCTTGCATTAACTTTTGTTTTTTCAACAAATTCGTCTTTTGCACAATTACATTTTGAAGACTTTGTTTTCGACGGAGCTCAAGGTGGTGCCTTGTTAAATCAAGCATCAAGTGTAGCGGTGAGTCCTGATGGTGCATATATTTATGTAACTAGTGCTGGATCAGATGCCATCAATGTTTATAAAAACGACTCAGGAAGTCCACAAGCTAGCTTGGACTTTATTGAAGTTTACAAATCAGGCGTAGATGGAATACAAGGATTAACTTCAGCACAATCTATCATTATTAGTCCTGATGGTAAAAATGCATATGCAGTTGGATCAGCGGATGATGCTTTGGTTTCTTTTCAAAGAAATAATATCGATGGAAAATTAACTTATATGGGAATGCATAAAGATGGATTCTCTGGCGTTGATGGTTTAGACGGAGCGTATCAAGTAATTATTAGTGCTGATGGAAATCATGTATATGTAAGTGGAACAGATGATAGTGCCATTTCTATTTTTACTCGAGATGCGAACACTGGTGTTTTGACATTTTCTGGAAAAGTAAAACATGGCGAAAATGGCGTATCAGGAATCAATCTTGTATTTGGAATTTCAATGAGTCCTGATGGTGAACATCTTTATGCCGTTGGTCATTTAGAACATAAATTAACTACTTTTAATCGAGATGTTATCACAGGTTTATTAACCTTCGAAGAAGAGTTGACTGATGATGTAGATGGTGTAGATGGTCTAAACGGACCTTTCTCAGTTTACGTAAGTCCTGATGGTAACAATGTATATGCAACTAGTGCTTACGACAATGCCGTTTCTATTTTCAATAGAAATGTATCAACTGGAAAATTGTCTTTTGTAGAGATGTATCAAGATGGTAGCAATGGTGGATCAAATTTAAATTTCCCAATTCACGTAACAGGAAGTCATGATGGAGCTTACGTTTATGTTTTAGCTGGAAATGATAACAGTGTTAATACATTTTACAGAAGTCCAACTAGTGGAGAACTTACTTTTTATGAATCTAAAACAGAAGGAATCGGAGGCGTAGCAGGTATTAACTTTCCTGTACATTTAGCTGTAAGTCCAGATAACAATCTTGTTTATACTGCAAGTTCTGGAAGTAACGCTGTTACTCTCTTTAGTAGAGATGCAGGAGGATACTTAGGTTATTTAGAAAATAAAGTTTCTGGTGGTGCAGGTGTTGATGGTTTAGATGATCCTTATTCTATCGCTATCAGTCCTGATGGAAAACATCTCTACGTCGCTTCTAATGATGAGAATGCAGTTGCTATTTTTTCCCGGAATCAGAGTACTGGAAAAATCAATTATATCGATATGGTCTTGGACGGAGTTGACGGAGTGAATGGTTTATATAAAGCTTCGGCTGTTACGGTGAGTCCTGATGGAAAAAATGTTTATGCTACAGGAAATAACGATGATGCTGTTGCAGTCTTTTCAAGAGATGACATTACGGGCGAATTAACTTTTATGGAATACTTTGAAGACGATGAGAATGGTGTGGATGGAATGAATGGTGCAAGATGGGTAACGGTGAGTCCTGACGGAAATAATGTTTACGTCATTGGATACTTTGATGATGCTATTGCCACCTTTGCAAGAGATGCCAATACAGGAGCGTTAACTTATATGAACTATATAGAAGATGGTCAAAATGGTGTAGATGGATTAAAACGTGCAAACTCTGTTATCATAAGTACTGATGGGATGTTTGCTTATGTCACAGGATATACAGATGATGCCATTGCACTTTTTTCAAGAAATCCAATTGATGGTACTCTAACCTATATCATGAATTATAAAGATGGACTAGTAGGCATCAGTGGATTAAATGGAGCAAGCTCTGTTATCTTGAGTCATGATGGACTGAATGCTTATGCTTGTGGTTTTAATGATGCGGCAGTAGTCGTATTTTCAAGAGATCCCGCGACTGGATTTCTGAGTTATATTTCTACTTATAAAGATGGTATTGGAGGTGTCGATGGTTTACAAGGTGTTCGAGCTTTGGCACTTAATCCTGATGACCAACACTTTTACGCAACTAGTGGCGGAGATAATGCAATTGTATTGTTTGAAAGAAATAGTTCTACAGGAGATTTGACTTATAAAATGAAACAAGAAGATGGTGTTTCTAATATTGATGGATTATCTGGAGCGAGAGGAATCGCTGTTAGTCCTTATGGTCGATTCATTTATGTAGCTGGTTCTAGTGATGATGCTATTTCTATTTTTAGTTGTACTTATTCCAATATGATGACGGAAGAGATATGTGAAGGTGATGCTTTTATGATTGGAAATAATTCATATGCACAAACAGGAATTTTTGCAGATACTACAGCAGGCGCAGTTGGATGTCGTACAATTACTGAATTAGATTTGACCATACACCCAACCACCCTAGATATGGCAGAAACTATTTGTGGAGGAAATCAATATGTATTTGGTAGTCAAGTATTAACCACCACTGGAGTTTACCAAGAATCTATCACCAACAGTGCTGGATGTATGGTTACCACTACACTTGACTTAACCGTTAATAATCAATCACAAACTAATTTAGCAGCAGTCATTTGCGGAGGAGATACTTATCAAATAGGAAATAACACATTTAACGCTACAGGAGTTTACCAAACCAGCTTTTTAACAACAGAAGGATGCGATAGTATTGTTATATTAGACTTGACAGTTAACACCAATGTCAATTCAATAAGCGAAACTATTTGTTCAGGAGGTTCTTATACCATCGGCAACAGTACTTTTACGCAGAGTGGAAGTTATCAAGAAACTTTAACTACATCTACAGGATGTGATAGTGTTGTTAATTTACAATTGTCCGTTGTCAACTCTTATACTGAAACAATAGATGCTACTATTTGCTCAGGAAGTGTTTATACTTTTGGTAACAATGTTTATAATCAAAGTGGAACTTATCAGGAAACTTTAACTGCTTCTACAGGATGCGATAGTGTGATTACATTAGAGTTGGAAATAGCAAGTAGTGGAGTCAATTTTTGGTTAAACCGTTCTATTTGTGAAGGAGAGGTTTACTCATTTCAAGGAACAGATTATTCCACAAGTGGTATTTACAAAGAATCATTTACCACTCCAACAGGTTGTGATAGTACCGTCACGCTGAATCTTTTTGTTTTAGCTAATCCACCACAATTATTAAAGGAAACAATTTGTAAAGGAGAGTCTTATACGTTTGGTAACAATGTTTATACTCAAAATGGTATTTATACGAATGTCTTTGAAAATGCTAATGGTTGCACGAGTACTGTTACATTAGACTTGACTGTTCAAACTGAAAACAGTTATAATACGGATATGACCATTTGTGAAGGAGAGCAATTTGTTTTTGGAAATACAATGTTATCTGAATCAGGTACTTATACAGAACAATTAATTACAGTAGCAGGATGTGATAGTTTGGTTACTTTAAATCTTACGGTAACACCAGCGATAAAACAAACACTCTTTAAAACGATTTGTAATAATGGGAGTTACACGTTAGGAGGAATCGACTATACTTCTGCTGGAACTTATCAAAGAACGTTCACTTCATTTAACACAGGTTGTGATAGTTTGGTAGAATTAAATTTAACCGTTACCGAAATCAATGCTAATCCAATCATCACTGCAGATAATGGAACGAATACTGGAACTATTAATTTAACGCCAACAAATGGTGCTGCACCTTATACGTTCGAATGGAATGATGGTAATGATGATCAAGATAGAATGAATCTAGCAACAGGTTTTTATATTGTTACGATCACTGATGATAATGGTTGTTCAAGTGTATCTGTCCATAATGTAGATTTTTCTACTCCTACGGAAAATATTGAATTCATCGAAAACTTTGATGTAAAAATTCATCCTAATCCAGTAGCGTCTTACACTACTTTTAATTTGGATTTCTCTTTAGAAAAAAATCAATCTTTAGAAATCAAATTATATGACGTAACAGGTCAATCACTTCGTACTGAATATTTAGATTTAGATAGCGGTAATCATATTTATACAATGCCTTCACCAAATGTAGAAGGAATGTACTTTATCCAAATCTTAAGTGAAGGAAGACAAATCCGAAGCTTAAAAATAATGGTACATAATTAATTTGATTATGGATTAAGGATTGCCATCAATTTTGAATCGAGGATTCAAAATTGAATATTTCTCAACCAAAATTAACAATTAAGGATTCAAGATTGAAGGCAATCTTGAATCCTTAATTCATAATCATTAATCATTTTTTATACTTCGTAAACTCTCCACTACCACTGTCATCAAAATCAATCCACCACCAATCGCACTTCTCCAACTAGGCATTTCATTTAAAAAAATAATCGCGAGTGCAATGCCAAAGATAGGTTGTATACTACTCATGATACTTGCTGTACTAACTGTAAAATGTTTAAAGCTATTGAGAAATAGAGTATGTCCAATAGCAGTCGTCACCAATCCTAGAAAAACAAGATAAGGGATTTGTGAAATTACATTTTCATTGTTATAAAAAAATAAAACAGGTAAGAGTAGAACAACTGTAACTGTCATTTGATAGAACATCAACATCGAACCATTGAAGTTATCAACCTTCGTTTTCAGAATCAAATTCCTTATCGCATAACATAAAGCGGAAAACAATCCAATCAAAAGACCTTGCGTCATCGTATCATTCACATCGAAAGAAGGTGCTAAAAAATAAATCCCTAACAATATCATTCCGCCTGAAAACAAATGGGCCGTTTGAAATTTTGTTTTCAGAAAAACAGGTTCCAACAATGTCGTCATAATTGGATAGGTAAACAACGAAATCATGGCTATAGCTACGTTTGACCATTTTAAAGCATAAAAATAAGTCACCCAATGCGTTGCCATTAAAAGCCCTGTCAGGAATAAAGTGAAACTATGTTTCTTACTATCAAACTGAAAGGAGTATTTTTTCCAAAAACAAAAAAGTCCTAAAAAAAACAATGCAAAAACTGCTCGATACCAAATCGTAAGCGGAGGAGGAAGATTGATATACCTTCCCAACACACCTGAGGTACTGATGCAAAGCATCGCCAAATTGATAATAAGAAGATGTCGGAAGTGTTCGTTTTTCATTTAGGAATAATTGTCTTAAAACCATGAAGTTAATCGAATTTTATTTCACCACAAAAAACAATTGAACCACATAAGTTCATCTAAGAACACATAAGCCTTCTAACTTTATAAAACAAGTTAGAAGGCTTATGCACTACATTACAAAAAATGTAAAACTTTGCTTCAAGGTTGAGGGGATATTATTAATTATTTCATTTTTAATTATTCATTGTGGCTATGCCGCTATGGTCTAATCTCTTTAACCATTACCATTTTCACTTTATCCGCTTTGACAATTTTTTTATAATGCTCAATTAAATCTGGATACCTTTCTGGTGGAAATGTTTTTTTATTCATGGTCATGGTACGAATATAGGTAACTTTATTTTCATCTTGAACGATAGAAGAAGTGTATGTTCCAAAGTCAGATTCAATAGTTGTTGGTTTGGGTAAATGTTCGATTTTAAAATAATCTGGAAACTCATAGACAATCGTATCGCTATCCATATAAGGCATATCAATCACCACATTTGTTTTTCTATCCTTTATTTTAGCAGGTGTCTTTTTTCTTTTATTTAAAAGATTTAATGGAATAAAAATCCTCTTCCCACTTACCTTCCCATAATTACGAATCGTCAAATCTAGTTGCTCTGTTGCAATAGGAATAGGTCCTTTATCTAGCGAATATTCAAAACTTGTAATGTCAATGTTAGAAATATCCAATCTTTCATAAAGTGATTCCTTTTTTTCTTTATCGTTACGTGTAAATTGCCATTGTACATTCTCATATTGCAACCCACCATAATCAGTTTTTATTTTTGCTGTCCCATTTCCAATACCATCTAGAACAATCGTAGCTTTCCTCATTTGAGTATTTACTTCTAATGGATAACTTGGCGTCCTAGCTATCACTCCTCCATCCTCTGTGACAAGCATCGCATTTCTATCGCCAGTAAAACTTCCCATATATCCAAAAGGATTACTCTGACTCGTACACTCTAACCAAATCGTATCTTTCTCCAACGGCACACAAAGTACCGCATGGTTCATATAACCAGCCCAAGAAAAATCTGAAATAATAGGCGTTGGACTATCACCTGCTCCAATGATGGTGTAATGAGAAGGAATATTGATTGAACTTAACATTGCTCTTGTATAATTACTTAACGCTTTACAATCTCCATAACCATTTTCATCCACATATTTTGAACTAAAAGGTTGATAACCACCGATACCTAATTGGATACTAATGTATCTAGTTTTAGACTGTAGATATTCATAGACTAATTGAACCTTCTCTATTTCACTATCTACACCTGAGACTAATTGCTTTATTTCAAGTTTAGTTTTTTCTGGAAGATTGTCTTTATCTTCAAGAAGTCCATATGCCCATTCTCCAAAAGTTTTCCAATCTTTCATGTTTCCCGCAGAACCATCATATTCAAACTCATTAGGAGCTAAAATAACTCTTGGAAATATCTTGTTACGACTAGGCCCATGTCGCTCTTCTAACATTGCATTAAGGTTAGAAGTTGACCAAATATAAATATCTGAATTTCCAACTTTACTCATCTCTGGTTCCTTCTTTGTATTTATCGCTTTATAACGGACACCAAGTGCAGCAGGTATGACCGCCTTGTAAGAGGACTGTTGGACAGATACTTTATAATCTGGAAAAAGACTCCAACCAGGATAAAAGAGTAATCCTTTATAATCAACTTCATATTCTATTTCAACCGTAAAAGGATAATCGTTTTGAATAACTTCTATCGCTTTAATTCTACTATCTTCATATAGCGAGAAACCAGAAATCGCACTTTGATCTATAATATCTTTTTTCTTATACTTCTTCACTACTTTTCCATAGGCGTTATAAACGGTTGCCTTGATAGAAGATATTTTTTTAAATTCATCATACCCTTGTACAAAGTGAGCATGCCTATCTCCTTTTCCATTTAAAATGGTAACCACATATTTTGCTTTCAAAGTCGCAGTTTTTCTAGTTCGTAATTCAAACTCTGTGTGATCCAAACGAATAACAGCATTAGCATTTTCTAATAACTCTTCAGGAATATCACTCACTGGATAACCATCATTTTCCGAAGAAAAACTATCATTTGAAAAAACAGAAGAAATAAATAACAATTGAATTACAAATATTAGAAGTGTATTTTTTTTCATGTTTATTTTATTAAAATTTTCATTGCTTTTATAAAAAAAATTAAACGCAGAGTTTTTCATCAGGTTTAAAACTAATTTAAATTCGATGAAAAAACTCTGCGTCTCTGCGAACTCTGCGTTCAATAATAGTTTACCCCTTTTTCAAAACAATCTGCTCTGCATGTTTCTGAATCATAAGATTATAAAATTCTTTTAAATACTCATACTCTGCCTCAGTGTAAACGACCTTACTGATTTTCAGGCGACTAGTAATCGTTATTTTATCACCCGTCTTTGCAGCAGTATAAGTAAAGTTACATGCTTTTGCAGGAAGCTTGACCACTGCTTTTGCAGGTAACGATTCTATCACATATCCTTCAGGTATTGCTAAAGATAACATATAAGTCTCTTCTATTGGAATGGCATAATCCACTGGGTATTCCCTTTTTTCTAATTTAAAAGGATTTTCTAAAATGCCTTCATGAATCATTGGATTAAAATAAATTAAATCATCCGTCATCTCTACCTTGTCATTAATCGTCACTTTATATTCCTCTTTAATCCCTTTTTTCGAAGCTATGACTTTCTATCGTTAATCCTTCATTATCAGCTTCCATTTTTTCTATAAATTTCTTTTCATCTCCAGCTTCTTCCAAATCATATCTGAATTGCAAAGCTGCATATCCAGACTTCACTTTTTTCACATCTCCCGTGATCGTTCCATCTGCTGTTATCGAAACATTCTGCTGAACAACAGATTTATACTTTTTTGTAGGAGCAATGTTAATCGTTTGTCCACTATTCCCATTTATCACCACAACAGGTCCATTAAAACATCTCACTGGCAACAGCCCCATTGGAAATTCATCTTCTGTGGCATCCATAACAATCAGTTTTTCACCTAACTGGACTCCGACAATTACATAATTTATTTTATCAGAAGATGGATAAGAAATTGGAAACATTCCATTACTCCTTGTACTTAGCACTATAGGATAAGCATCGAAATCTGCTGCTCTCAATGCCGCAGTCAACAACAAATTAATATCTCCTACATTTCCTTCACCTTCTTTATATGCTTTTTTAAGTCCTGCGGTATACTCTCCATATCTGCCATTCCATTTAATTTTAGTTTTTATATATTCATAAATCCCTGCTAGTTTTTCTTCTTTCGTTTCATATTGACCAGCAACTATTTCTATATCCTTTTTTAAAAAACCAGTTTTATTAAGGTAAGCTCCAAATCCCGAAGACCTTGTCAAATTTTCAGCTACTTGATCCCATGTTGTACTAAAATTCTGGGTAGGACTTCCAGAGACTTGAACCGAGTACAATTCAAATTCTAATCTAGAAATATAATTTTTATAAGACCGCATATGCTTTTCCATTGTAAACCCAGGTACATCCTTCATTACCCAACCTTCGTATCTAGACTCATAACCATCTCTACTATTCGAAGACGCAGGAAGAACTTCTGGATTAATAAATCCCGTAAAATTTTTACTGAAAATAAAAAACTGAGGAACTGTGATTTCATACTGACTATGTAATGTTGGAATCATATCTTGAAAAGACCAGTTCTCCATATTCCAATAAATGTCTGAAGTAGTAGAGTACTTCAATTCTATAATCGAACCCTCTTTCACATTCGGCATCGTGAATTTTTTATTGGTAACGAGTTTACTTTTTTTCTCAGAAAAAATATCTTTCTTATTAAATTTTGTCTAAGAGTATTTACCTGAGTCATCTATATTGTAAGTAACGCCCTTGATACCTGCAATTCTATCCGAAAGATTACCTGAACGATATAATGGAATTTCAAAAGTAGCATGATCAAATGCTTCCTTATCTAAAAATTGAATAGCGACATGTCGTTCAAAAATCAATTGTAACCCTGAACCTCGATACCAATCGTAAGTAGTGGTTCCATAATCGAATAAAACGACAGCATGTGCATCAGGAAATTTTTCGTGAGAAGTTTTTTTCAGTTGCTCCATCTTGATTTTTCCGAACTTAGGTTTTTTCTTTTTTTGTGAAAATCCAGTGTTAGAAAAGAAGAGAAGTGCTAAAATGACAATTAATAGAGCACGCGTGTTTGTGTACATAGCTTAAATAATTTTGTTCAGTTGAATTTGTTTACTAAATTTAGAGTTATTAGGCAACTACTAAAATGCATAAACGCACGATACCATAGAATGGAAGAGCGCGTTTTCTGAGATAGGTTGTTTTATAGAGGTTAAATATATGAAAAATATTTTTTTACAATAAATATTAAATTTCTTTTTATGAAAAAAATACAAACACTTGTATGTTTCTGTTTATTTATTGTTGGAGCAATGGCACAAATGCCTTCTAACTCTAACAATAGTCTTGCAACTACCAAAGCAAAGATTGATAAATTGGCCAATGAAATTGAACCTAAAGTCATAGAATGGCGACGTCATTTCCATCAATATCCAGAATTATCCAATCGCGAATTTAAAACGGCTGAAAAGGTAGCAGCACATTTAAAAGCATTAGGAATGGAAGTCCGAACTAAAATTGCACATACTGGTGTAGTCGGAATCCTTAAAGGTGGTAAGCCTGGTCCTGTCATCGCTTTACGTGCTGACATGGATGCATTACCAGTGTTAGAGAGAGCAGACCTTCCATTTGCTTCTAAAGAAAAATCAAAATACAACGGACAAGATGTTGGTGTGATGCATGCTTGCGGACACGATACTCATGTAGCCATGTTGATGGGTGCCGCAGATATTTTGACTGAAATAAAAAGTGAATTAAAAGGAACCGTCGTTTTTATTTTTCAACCTGCGGAAGAAGGCGCACCTAAAGGAGAAGAAGGTGGAGCCAAAATGATGGTCAAAGAAGGGGTATTAGACAATCCAAAAGTAGATGCCGTTTTTGGTCTTCATATCAACTCTCAAACTGAAGTTGGAACGATAAAATATAAACCAGGTGGAACCATGGCTGCTGCTGACCAATTTTACATCACTGTAAAAGGTGCACAAACTCACGGTTCACAACCATGGGGAGGCGTTGATCCAATTGTTGCGTCTGCACAAATTGTAAATGGCTTGCAAACTATCATCAGTAGACAAACTGAATTGACTAAAGAAGCGGCAGTAATTTCTGTGGGAATGATTCAAGGTGGTGTTCGTAACAATATAATCCCGGAAGAGGTAAAAATGATTGGAACGATAAGAACATTAGACGTTGGAATGCAAGACATCATCCACGAAAAAATAAGATTAACGGCAACAAAGATTGCTGAAAGTATGGGCGCAACTGCCGAAGTAGAAATCCGAAAAGGGGTTCCTGTAACTTACAACGATCCTGCTTTAACTGCACAGATGTTATCAACTCTTCAAGAAGTTGCTGGTGAGAAAAATGTAATGCTTACGCCAGCAGTTACAGGTGCGGAAGACTTTTCTTTTTATGCACAAAAAGTTCCAGGTCTTTTCCTTTTTGTAGGAGGTATGCCTAAAGGGAAGAGTGCTAAAGAAGCACCACCACATCATACGCCTGATTTCTTTATCGATGAAAGCGGTATGAAACTAGGCGTACGTACGCTTTGTAATTTAACGCTTGATTATTTAAATAAAGGATAAAAGAGGAGTATGTTTTTTATTCGTGGCTAAAGCCACTTTCTTTCGACGCTGATTTTTTATGATTATTATGACTTGTTTATGTTACCGTCAATATTTATTAACAAGTTAGAAGGCAACATAATTTTTTCATAAAAACCATAATAAATCAGCGTCAAAAAAAAACGCACATTTATGTGCAAACAACATCTACAATGAAAGAGGAGAAAATTCTAACATTACATCCACAAGGCAAGAAAGGAGTTAATATTTCTCTTGCAAAATACAATGTAGTCAAAGACTCCATTCTTCATTTTATCAAAAAAGAAAAAGAAATTTCTTTTGGCGATTTATCAGATCTCGTCATTGAAAAACTACAACCTACCTTCGACGGAAAAGTAATCTGGTATGTCGTCTCCGTTAAATTAGATTTAGAAGCCAGAGATATTATCGAACGCATTCCCAAAACAAGTCCACATCGACTAAAAATGAAAGAATAATCTTTTTTCATTCTTGTAGGTAGAAAACATTCATTCATCGAAAAATCAATCATCAGAACAATTTTTCCGTTATAATGACTCTGTAACAGAGTCATTTAGATTTTCCGAACAAAATCTATTCACCTCAAAAAATTTAAACTTAAATGAAAATATTTGATCGCCTATCTAATGGTTGGAAAATTGGTAAAATCAGTTTATTGACTATTAGAGAAAATCCTTCCTTGATGTTCTTCCCATTAATTTCGGGAGCATCTTTAATTCTTATCTTACTTAGTTTTTTTGGTAGTGGTTATCTACTCTTTGGAGATCAACTCGCTGCCATTGGAGATGAACAAATTTCTGCCACAGGTTTAGATGCATTTCTCTACGTTTTGGTATTTCTATTCTATCTCGTCAATTATTTTGTAATTGTTTTCTTCAATGTTGGATTAGTTCATTGTGCGAAGATGATTTTGGAAGGACGGGAAACTAGTGTTAGTGAAGGCATTCGTTTTGCGCAAATTCGGTTGACTGCTATCTTTGGTTGGGCTGTTTTAGCAGCTACGGTAGGACTTGTCTTAAAAATGGTTCAAGAGAATGCAGGTAGTTTTGGTAAAATAATTACTGGAATCATCGGAATGGTTTGGGGTATTGCCACCTTCTTTGTAGTGCCAGTCATTGCATATGAAGATGTAGATCCTATCGAAGCGGTAAAACGTTCTGGAAATATCATGAAAGAGAAATGGGGAGAAAGTTTAGGTGCGAATTTTAGCTTTGGACTATTTAGTATCCTAGGAGTATTATTTGCGGCATTGCCAATTGGATTTTTATTAGGAGTCACGATTAACCCTGTGGTAGGTTTTGGTGCGGGACTACTTGTTTTTATTTTAATTCAAACAGTAGTTTCAGCAGCTAATATGGTTTTCCTTGCAGCAGCTTACCAGCATGTTAATCATGAACCAATTGGACGTTTTGAGAGTGATGTCTTAGATGATGTTTTCTTTCAGAAATAATTAGAAACTGATTAAGGATTAAAAAATAAGGATTAAGGATTGCCAACAATCTTTAATCCTTATTTTTTAATCCTTAATCAATTTCACAAAAACATATTATTATTTTAAATCATTCATAATCAATAGCTTATCTCGCAATCTATATTTCAACTCACTCCTTTCCTTTCTTATCATTTCTCTTTTCTATTCTTTTTTCAAAAGAAGAAATAAAAAACTAAACAAATAATTCCTTTTTATCGTAATACATTTACGACGTTTCTAGATTTTTTCAACCATCATAAGTTTGTTATAAAAATAAAGGTTTTCATTTTTAACAATAGAAAACACCATGAAGATTATTGCCTTTAACCAATAATCACAAATAAATTTTTATATCTAGAAATCGAGAAAATTATGTATCCCAAATCGTTGTTCATATCTCTTATCAGTCTACTCTTGTGGACCTTTCCTTCATTTTCCCAGACTAAACTCATTAAAGGCCAAGTTATTATCCATGATAGTAAATCGGAAAATGGGAAAGTTCAATTTTTACCTAACACTAAAATTACATCTATCACTTCTGGCCATGTTTATTCGGACCAAAAAGGACGGTTTAAATTAAAAGTAAAAAATATAGATATCAACAAACCTTTATTTTTAAAAGTAGAAAAACAAGGATACGAAATCGTCAATTTAAGAGATATTAAATATTTCTTCCTTGATGAAAAGCCTTGGTTAAAAATATTTGTTGCAGAAAAAGGATATACTAAACGTGTTCGAAATGCCATCGCAGTTACCGCCAAAGAATCGATGATAAAAGAACAAGAAGAATTATTCGAATTGATAGCAATAAACAAACACCTTGTCATTCCAACCTTTGAAAATAGATTCGGCAGAAAAATTCATAGTGTTTATGAAGCGGATGAATTACTTTCTAAATTGAGCAATCAGATTGAGGCAGAAATTCGGTACACTGCTTATGAATTGGTTGTTGTAAATCCTGATGGGGCATCTGATATATATATGAACGCAATGACGCATTATCGTCAAGGTGATTTGAGAATGGCAATAAAAACACTTCAAAAAGAAAAAGTCGAAACCTTGATGGACGAAATTATTCTTGATGTGGTAAAATTAGGCAAGAATCAATTACAAGTAAATCGTCTTCTAGAAAGTCGAGCAAATGAAATTGAACAAATAAAAAATAATTACATCTTTCAAACTATCGCACTTCAACAAAGTTTTAGAATAAGGGAAGCTGCTATTATTTTAAAAGAATTAGAAAAAATAAATGAGATAGCATTTACTCGAAAGCATGATGAAATGATTGAGCGATTGGATTTTTTCAAAATAGATGAGTCATTAAAAATTGATGAAAATATATTGTTATCAGAAACAAAAAATTCATCCAAACTTCCGAATACATCATCTCTATATGAACCTCAACTTCAATCTTCTAGAAATAATTCTCTTACTCAATACCAACAGAAAAAAATAGGTTCTTCAAATCCAACGTTCAAAATACCTACTCCAACTGTAAAAAACTATACTCCAAATAGTTTTGTAAAAAAGAGATTACTTGAATCTAATGCTACTGCTTTAGATAGTAGTTTGAAAAATAAAAAAGAAGTAAATAATTATACAAAAAAGAAGTCCGTCGAATCCCATACTATCCCTTTCGATAATAGTTTAGAAAATCAAGAACAACCCAATATTTCACATAGCGTTGTAAACAATGGATCAACGATTACCATCACTACAACTGTTACAACTAATGGAGATGGAAATATCCATGTGAGCAGTGATATAAATGATGCGGGAAATGTATTGACTGAAATAGATTCAAAATCTAAACCTGCCAACTATAATCACCTAACCGCTAAAGGCGCAGTGGAAGAACCAAAAAAAGTAAAGGAAAATGATTTTGATAACATCATTTTTCCTTCTAAAAATACCTCAGGCGAGTTTAAATCTTTTATTAAAAAGGAAAAAGAAGAAACTCCTAAGACCTGGGAAAAATCAAAAAAATACAGATAATCCTATATCTATTCATAAGGAGCCACAATATTTGAGTATTCAAGTATTGTGGCTTTTTATTTGCTTATTTAAGAAGGAGAAAAGTTTGGGTGCATAACAAATTGTCGCTGAAGGTATCATGGAGCTGTGCTCCGTATTGGATTCTTACGGAGCACAGCTCCATGATACCTTGCATCCAAAATTGAGAACGTCCTTCGAACGACGATTAATAATGTATCTCGTAATTTATCTTAAACTCAATCGTTAAAGAAGGGTTAAAAAACAAAGTTGGATTATTACATTGCTGCATTTTGAATAATTATCTCTTATCTTTGGTATCTAAAAAATAAAATTATAATAACATGAAAAAAATATTTTTCCTTAGTTTATTCCTAACAGCTTCCCTTTTAGGATTTAGTCAAACAGACACTTACAAAGCTGAAAATGAAGGTTGGTTAGTAAAAATCGATGAAGCATATGCTGAATCAGCTAAAACAGGTAAACCCATTCTTGCAAATTTCACAGGAAGTGATTGGTGTGGATGGTGTAAAAAATTAACAAAATCTGTTTTCGTTAAAGATGACTTTAAAAAATGGGCGGATAAAAATGTGGTTTTGTTAGAATTAGATTTTCCTAGAAGAACAAAACTACCTCAAGAGATTCAACAACAGAATGCTCAATTGCAACAAGCTTTTAGAGTAAGTGGTTATCCTACGATTTGGGTTTTCAATCTAGAGAAAGATGACCAAGGACAATTTCAAATTGAAGGTTTAGGAAAAACTGGATACAGAAAAACGGTAAAAGAATTTACCACTGATGTTGAAAATATGTTTGCCAACGCAAAGAAAGGTAAATAATAATTTCACTTTTATAAAACTAAAAAGCCACTTTTGAGAATTCTCAAAAGTGGCTTTTTTAATTTTAATAACTACTCAAAATACCGGACTTATTGTTTAATCGTTACTAAATTCCTATTTTGTATTTCTTCTATCAACATACGAAACGAAAGAAAACCAACTATGCGAAATACAATCAACACTGCTAACATCTCCCGTGGCTTTTTAATCTTATCTATCCTTGTCTTTGGAACATTTGGTTACTTCTACGAAACCAGTTTACCTAAATTTGTAATGATGTTGTTAGGAATGACAACAGGTGGAGTCGCTTATTTGTTTTTTAATTTCTTATTTAAAAACCTAGGCGGTTGGTTTAATAAGTTGCCACTCGGTTTTAATGCAGCAGTATTAGGAATTTTATCCACACTATACTTAGCGAAAGAAATGGGTTTTAGGATGCCTGATAAAATTTATTATCCCGCAAGTATTATCGCAGTCTTACTTACCATTCTTTTTTTTATTAGTATAAATTTTATTAAAAATAGAAAATCCAAAATAGCTTGGTTAGGAATCATCACTCCCGTTTTTGTGATATTCGGATTCTTTGGTTGGTTGATGACAGAAGGAACGGATCCACATGCAAAAGATTTACCACCTCCTTTTTCGATAGAAAACAAAAACACACTTTCGGCACTTGATTTAGAAAACCCTACCACATTAGGCAATATAGAAATCGAAAAATTTACCTATGGAAATGGTACCGATAAAAAACGAAAAGAATATGCTGAGGAGGTTAAATTTAAAACACCGACAGTAGATGCCAGTTTATTGTTACCAGAATGGAAAGACAAAAAGAAAAAATGGCGAGAACGCTATTGGAAATTTGGAGTCAAAGAATTTCCTTTAAATGGAAAAGTATTTTTACCAAAAGGAAAAGGTGCATTTCCATTAGTTCTAATCGTACATGGTAATCATAGTATGATAGATTATTCAGACGGAGGATATGATTATGTAGGAGAATTGTTAGCATCGCGTGGAATGATTGCAGTTTCGGTAGATGAAAATTTTATCAATGGACATTGGTCAGGAGATTTTATGGGAAAGGAAATGCCGACCCGTGCATGGCTATTGTTAAAACATTTGGAACAATGGCAGAAATGGAACAACTCCCCTACTCACGAACTCTATCAGAAAATAGACATGAATCAAATCATGTTGGTAGGACATTCTAGAGGAGGCGAAGCCGTTTCGATTGCAGCTGCATTTAACAAACTCCCCCACTACCCTGATAATGCTTTGGAAAAATTCGATTTCAATTTCAACATTAAAGGAGTTGTTTCTATCGCACCAACAGACTATAGATACCATCGGCAAATCAATTTAGAGAACATCAACTATTTGTCCTTACAAGGCTCTTACGATTCAGATGAAATCAGTTTTTGGGGAATGCGTACGTATCGTCGTTTGAAATTTACGGATGATGGAGATTACTTTAAAGCAGGCGTATATATCCATCGCGCTAATCACGGTCAATTTAATTCCACTTGGGGAAGAACTGATTTTGGTCCACCGACAGGTTGGATATTAAATACCCAACCCATGCTTTCAGGAGAGGAGCAACGAGAAGCTGCTAAAGTTTTTATCACAGCTTTTGCGGAGGCAACTTTAAAATGAAATAAGAATTATCTACCCTTATTCCACAATGCTGAAAATGGAAAAGATTGGTTACCTGAAAATTATTACCTCACTCATTTTCAAGATAAGGATGATTTCATTTTTCAAAATTTTGAAGAAGATGTCGACTTAGCAAATGGAAAAAATAACATTTCAATTACATCTGAGAACCTAAAGATATGGAGAGAAGAAAATTTATCAACGAGAGATAAGGAAAGCCAAGAAAATAATGTCGTAGTATTAGGTTGGGATTATGGAGAAAAAATCAAACCTGATTCACTGGCAACTTATACGCTCCAGTTTCCTGATTCTGCTTTTGCAAAAATAGATACTGCGAATCATCTTTTGCTAACTATAGGCGCTGGTAATCATAAAGAGTTGGATAAATTATCAAAAAAAGAAAAGAAGTCTAAAGGAAAAAGGAAGGCACCTAACTTAGATTTTCAAGTGCAATTAAAAGACAAGAATGGTGTACTGAAAACTATCTCGATTAGAGCAATTAAAAGAATCGCTCCTCCTTTAAAAATAAAATTCACTAAATTAGAATCTTTAAATAGTGATATGTTTGGTGGAGATTGGGAAGTTCACTTGGAGACATTTGCATTGCCATTGAATCAATTTAAAAGTACTGGTGACTTTGATATTAGTAATTTAAAAGAGATTAAATTTGTTTTTGATAAATGTGAATATGGTGTTATAGTGATAGATGATATTGGAGTATCTAGGAATTGATTATTGAGAGATTATGATGCTTGATTATCTCCCCATACATACTGTTCATTATGTTTTTTCAAAGAACAAAGACTACGAAGTAGTCTAATTTGAATAGCCGTAGGTGTAACCTACGGTTTGTTAAATATCAATGATACAACTACGAAGTAGTTGAATGGCACGTAACATTGCATATTCTATTCAACTACTTCGTAGTTGCTCGACTTTCAGTTGAGTGCCGAAGGTTGCACCTGCGGTTATTCATATTGAACCATTTCATGGTTCTTTTCTGAAAAATTGAACCCACTTGATTACAATATTTTGAGCACCTATCAAAAGTTCACAGACCAACCCAAAAAATTCCTCCTTCCTTAAATCAATTTTATTTCCGTTATTTGTACGCAAATTCGAAATAAATGTCAAATCGTCAAAATATAAGTCTTACTGTGGATGCCGTCGTTTTTGGATATGATGCCAAAGAGGGTCTCTCTGTTTTATTAATCAAAAGAAAGATAGAACCTTTCAAAGGTGGTTGGGCAATCCCTGGAGGTTTTTTGTTAGAAAATGAAAGCCTAGAAGAAGCCGTACAAAGAGAAC
>JAVCKV010131096.1:0-19124 GCA_032274145.1 Herpochondria borealis | reverse complement strand
AACAGATGCAAAGACAGGCAGCTCCCCTGTTATTTCATTTCCATTGACACGGAAGAACTCTAGATAGGGCAGCTGGGAAATTTCATAAGGGATTGGACCAGATAGTTGATTGTTTGCAATGGACAATTTGTTCAATGTTGTGTTCAGCAAGCCTATTTCAGAGGGGATCACTCCAGTAAGCAAGTTGTTCTCCAAAACCAATGAGAATGCACCACCTGATCCAAGTTCTGAGGGAATGTGACCAGTCAGCTGGTTGCTGCCTAACCTAAGACTGCCTTGCAGTAGCCCCAGTTCTGTGGGCATGGCTCCAGAAAGAAGCTGGTTGTGCTCCAGTGTAAGCAATAGTGTCAAATTTGTGAGTTGTCCAAGTTCACTTGGAATGGGGCCAGAAAATATGTTGTCATTCATCATGAGGATAGTTAATGGATTGAGGAGACCTAGCTCAGTTGGCAATGGTCCTTCCAGAGAATTTGTATAAACTCCAATGCCTTTAAGCCTGGAAAGTTGACCAACCTCAGTAGCAAGGGTGCCGGTCAGTTTGTTGTTATTCAGATCAAGCCGTTCAAGATTGGTCATTTCCCAAAGCTCTGCTGGGATTGAGCCTTTCAGAAGCAAAAAAGGTAATTAAGAAATGGCATCAGAAATCAAAAGAACAAAAGTAAAGTACAATGCAGTGCATACCAGTAAAGTCATTGGCATCAAGGAGAAGCCATTTCAGCTTGGACAAGTAACCAACAGCAGGTGGTAGTGTGCCTGTCAATAAGTTGTCCTGGTTCAAAAATAGGCTCTCCAAATTGGTGAGCTCCCATAATTGTGATGGAATAGAACCTTGATGACAATTTGAAGAGAGGACCAATGACATCAAGCTAGTTAAGGCACCAATCTCTGTGGGTATTGTCCCACCACCATCCTTAAGACGACTTAGCTTGAAGCCTTCCAAGGCAGTGAGCTTTCCAATGAGAGTGGGTATGGTTCCATATAGCCTTGGTTCCAACCCAAAAGACATTGATCGAAGGGAAGTCAGCATGAACAGTTCATCAGGCAGTGTTCCATCGATACCTCGCGCCGTGATATATGTTAGTTAAGCAACTTTATCATTTACTGACAACTCGCAAATTGATCTTAGCAATTTATTTAACAATCAACATTCATCAATTGTCGAACCCTCGCGAATTGCTCTGCAAAAGTTAGATACATGCATCATCATCAAGAATCCTTCATCTAAAACCTCGAGCAGTGCTCTGCGCGAATGAAGCAAAATAATCAATCATGGAATCGTCTTCAAGGTTACAAATTAATCAGTTGGCCAATTCAGTCGCCGCCCAAACAAGTATAATACGCGCTGTATGTGCGGGGAATAATCTCCATTCAAGTTAGCACCAAATATATGGTTCAAGAAATGTTACAGATTTTCGGTGGGTGCGAGAAGATATTCAAAGAAGTTTGGATTGATCCACAGTTTCTGCGATAGGCTTCCAACGCGAATACAGGATGATCTTCGGTGGGGGTGGCTACTGGGCAAAGATAAACGAGAATATTTAATCGACGGTCTAGGCATGCGGGCTGTGGAAGGTTCCCGGGACAACAAGTAAAAGGCGCAGAGTGCTGCGCATTTTTCAAAAAAAAACTAAGGACTTCTGGTTCATCAAAACCATCGCTTATTGTGGATATTGTTCGGCCGAAACAGCAAGCGAGGTTGTTCGCGTCTGTTTTCCTTCTCTTACCACACGTATATCTTCATTCCTTTCATTCAAAGAGAATCATACATCATCATCATCATGCGCGGTCGCTGGTTTGGTTTTCGGTTGCGTCTGGGTAGTTTGGTAGTGTTTTTAGTTGAATTGGAGGCGAAGGGTATGGCAAAGGACGACAATAGATCGAAAATTTTCGCAGAAAAGAGGAGAAAGACAGATATTTACTTCTGTGAGTAAAGCCATTTTCCTCTTTTTCTCTTCTCCTTTTCCTCCTTCGGTTCCTCACTTTTCTTCTCCTTTTTGGGGTCTTTGTTTTGCCTCGGCGTCGGACGCTCACAACGCTGTGCAAAGAAATCACGCACGGCCGGAAGGGTCAGTCGTCCCCGTTCGCACAGATTTCTCCCCGGGCTTCGCTCTATCACCATTTCACCCGGTATACGCGCTAAGGGAGGGAGCTACCACTCTGTACCACACTGACCCCCCGACCTAGAGGCGATTTTAGGGAGCTTTCTCTCCGACGATGTCTCTGCGCTCAGTCAAATATGACGAGGCGTCCAGTTACATTTCCAGAATCTTCGGAGGCAGTCAGAAATCCAAACTTCTCTAACTATATTCATTTCCGGTAATACCAACCCCAGCGCCACTCAGGCCGCTTATATTGCAGTTTTTTGTAGCGCCTAAGAGTATGTCTACCGCGGGGCCTATTTCTATTTCTAATTGAAAATTTTTGCATACAGTAAAAAATCGTACCCTACCGCACGTTTCTATTTCTAAAAAATAGAAATCAATAGAAATAGAGGACGAAAAATTTCTATTTCACTTTGAATAGCGCATGGCCATCGTCTATTTGTACCGAATACGAAAGCCACGTGATTGGCTGAAGCTTCCCGGTAAACCCGCATGCCGAATGCAAACCCCTGAAGTCAAAGATAGTTCCCGCTTTTCTCGTTTCTCGTTGAACCATTCCGCTATTCGGACCATAGCGATCATCAAACTCACGTGCACTACCAACACTACCAACACTACCAACATCTGGGTCTTCAACATGGGTCGCGGTAAAGCCTGGGATATCGATGAGAACGCGATGCTCGCGCGCGCGTGGATCAGCGCGTCCGAAGATCCGGTCGCGGGCAACGACCAACGGTCCAAACTTTTCCATGAAACCATCCACCGCCGGTTCGCCGAGAAGTGTCCCCCATCATGCGCCGGCGTCGAGGGGAAGTACGGCTTGCGCACACCATTCGGCGGACGCCATGGTTGTTTGCGAAACGGTGCGTTAATAGACGTCTCGGCACCTCCGCTCGAATAGCAATAGAAATAGATTGCGCGGTAGAATTTGACTCGTTCGGTTCAAAAAACGAATATTACGATTTTTTCCTGGTTAGTGATATCCAATAAATCTTCGACACGTTTTAATTTTTTTTCTTATTAGAAACAGAAATAGGCTCCGCGGTAGACATACCCTAAGATAGGGTCGATATCTTTTTTTCATGAGCATGGTTCAGCTCATAAGAAAAGTTGCATGGAATAGAATACATTGTATTCTATTCCATGAACGATTTCTTATTGGGTATGTCATATCCTTTGTTTTAACGTGCAACTCAATTGATTTTTCTCGATTGATCTGTCGAGAAAAGAACTAATTGGTAACTTTGAAATAATGCAACAGTATATCTGATTCTAACACAATACACCAAATCGCGTTGTGATATTATTTTTGTGAGTGATTTTAACCTTCTAGTTACCAAAAGTAAGCCTGAATAGTTAAGATCGAGCATGACAGTCTGCGAACTTTCCTCATAACCTTAGCCCTGATTCGACTACGCTGGAACAGTTATTTTAATCATTCAGATCATACAGATAGACCTAAAGAAGCCTGCACGTTGAAACAGGAAAATAGTTGAGTGGAGGTAATTGGGGAACGGAAACCGCAAATTGTTGGGGCAGTGTGGTCAGTAAGCAAGCAAGTACTGTTCTGCAGCAATGTGGATCGACGAGACGGTGTGGCTTCATATAGTGTGTATCAATGGGCAAGCATACATGGCTTCTCCCTTCGTCCATGTGTATTAAAGGCCACTCAGATTTTCCCTCCCATTATCCACAATGTTTTGTGGGCCTCAAAGTCCGTTGCAAGCTAGCACTTGAAAACACCCATGTTTAGAAAGCGGGTATGGGGTACGTGCCACGGGCCGCTGTGGGCGCGAACATGCGTGTGGCGGAGGCGACCGATAAGGCACACCCAGTACCTTCTGCCATTTTTCTCAACTACCAGTTTGAGAGGAACCCGTAAGGGCTGGAAAAGAAAGGAGAGCAGAGAGCGGATTCAGTGGCTGTTGGCCTAGTTCAACACCGCGTTCGAAAAGGGGAAAATGTTTCCGCTTAAACCTACGCAGCGGGGTAACTGGCTGGCTTGGCTTGCGCAGCCGTTTTCGTCATTTTTCGATGCTGTTTATTGCTTATCGTTCAGTTCAAGGTTATTTTATTCGAAAAGGCCTGCTTCCATCCAGGGTAATCCCTGATTGTAATTCTCCGGCTTGCAGCGAGTATCAACGCTTGTGTCGATAACGAGTGTCGGCCACGTTACATCTAATCTGATCTTCGCTGGCCACACGCCTTTGTTCTATTCAAATTTATCACGACCGCCCTCTAAAAAGTATGAAAAAACACAAGGAGATGCATGAGCCCGATATTGGGTAGTGGCAATGCCATCCCCCGCTGCAATCATCGCTGTCGTTACCTCCTCTTGTTGCAAGTATCGCTCCGCTTGCACCGTCATCGCCACGGATATAGGAACGATTGTTTCTCTTTAGATATTGACCATTCCTGTCCATCTTCTACTCCTCCTCTTTTTACGTCGCACTACATTCAACCTAGTAGTCCAGATCCGTTTCCAGCACTTGGCGAGAGAGAAAGAGTCCTGTTTAGCCCTTTCGTAGTCCTCCTCCCGGGTCCCTGCTTCCCCTCAGCTTCTTGTCGCATTCGTTCAGACCATTGCGACGCAGACAAGAAGTCCCATCGAACCTATTCGCGTCTCGTGCGACCCGTATGTACTGCCGACCTCTTCAAACCCCCGTTGAAGCCTTGACAAGAATAAATATCATGATTTTGCTAGCTTTGTCCTCCTTTCTCAAGACCTTTGTATGAAGCGTATATTTTAATGGTAATTTCTTTTCAGGTAATCTGTTTGGACAGTCCCAAATAAAACATTTTTAAGTACTTCAAAAAAGTCTTCCCAGGCTTACCACAACAAATTACAATACAAAAAAGGTATGTCAAATTTCCAAGTTTGTATGAAAATCTGAAGTTACGGATAAAAGGAAAGTGCTTTTATCGTGGGACATCATTGTAATTATGAGACACAAAAATCCTCGAAAATAAAATCCAGATTAATAGATTTTCATTCAAACTTTCGTTCCGTTGTCTCTCCAGTTTTTACACGTGTCTTCATTGTTTGGTACTTTTCTCAGTAGAATTTACCGTTTTTCAAATATCCCATAATTTTTCTTCAATCGATTTTTTCAGAAAGTGGTTTGTCCAACTTTCTTGGGCTGATTTAATCTCCCAAAAGATCAACGCACCATTCTATAAATATTTTAGAACGAAGAAGAACGAATTTCTGAATACGCTTTGGCTTTGAAAAGAAAACAGTGGAAACGAGGTAGGGAATCTATAGTTACAGATTTTTAAAGCCAAGCGAACTTGAAACTGTCCTATAGTTTTATTATTCCCTTTACGTTACCGAAATTACATATTCGCTGATGGAGAAAGATTAAAAATACTGTTTCATAATATGTCCGACGTTGTATATTTAATCTGTTGAGAATATTTTAATGACAGAACAACCTGAAAATAGCCCTTTTACTCCAATCATCATATTAGAAATAATTCGTAGATCTTTTCGATGCATTTGAAATAATATAAAACATTTTTTACATCTTTTAAATATGTCAATTATTGCTTCAAAAAAAAATTTAAAATATGTCAAGTATTGCTTCAAAAAAAAGTTGCATGTCCAGTATCTTCTTTCGATTATCTTAAAACCTTCTTTCTAATCTCTTTGGAAAACCGTGCTTAATAATAAGCAGAAAAAATTGATAAAAACCTAAAAATAAACTCTGCAACTCATTTCATAAATAATGACTATCACAAGAGAAAAAATTAAAAAGACGGTTCTAACTTGCAATCTTTTTAAAACTTTCCTAATAATCAAATTATTTTAAAGAAATTTATTTTCGTTTTATCTTTAGAAAAGACAAAAGAAACCTTCTTTCATTTTTTGAATGTGTAAATTCTATTAATTTTTATTGTCTTTGAACCTTACAAGTATGGATTTAAAGACTATTGTATCCTTGGGATTAAAATTTGCTTAAAACATTTCTAATGAATCCTAATAAATCATTTTTCACAGCATTATTCGGAAACGATCAATAATTAACTTTCAGTCCCATAGGCAGAGATAACTTTTAGAAATGCTATATTTGATTTGTAATTTGTGACTTCTTTTCACTGTAGAATAATGAAAAGAATTTAGAAAAACGTAGCATCATGACCGAGAAAATAGTCTGTCACATTCATGGATTATATCATGCATTATAATTTTAAGCCAAGTAAATTTCAAAGAATGCTTCCTAAAAATTCCAATCAAAACCTACAACAATAACTTATCTATTGCATTATTTTTGTATTTTAAAATTCTACAAAATGTCGTAGAAAAAGAGTTTTACAAGCAACTTGTAAACATTTTAAGTTCATAAAATCTTAGAGCATAACAACCAGTGCTCAATTTCAATTTTAATAATGTGATGGAGCGGTATTGCGCATTCCAACCGGTGCTGAAAACATTTAATTTAACAATTAAGTAGTCAGTCTATAGCTCAATTTCTGCCTCGAAATTGAGCTGCAGATTGAGCTGCTACTAATTTTTTTATCTGAAAAAATGTACGCCGAATTGGCCACTGAAAATATAGGGAGCACAGTACTGCCAGTTCATGCGACCGTCAATGGCCGGCATCTACTTTTGACAAGTAGGTGCCAACCATCGAGGCGTGTGGGAAGGCTTCCTATTGGCCATGTACTACGATTGACCTACATGCAGGCAGTAATATTTTATTCGCGGATTGACCGCGACTGGTTGTATTGAACTTCTCAATCCGCCTTTTCCACAACTGGATTTCAATTTCTGATGCTCAATAAAAATTGAGCACTGGTTGTTATGCTCTTAGAAAAATTAATTTATAAATTACAATACATTTCTGTTGTAATTTTAATGTTTACTCTTTTACTTCTAAAAAGTGTTTCTGAACTCTCTATTTCTAAAACTCTAGAATTTGGATAAGTTACATGCCTATTGTGTCTTTAATTTTGAAATTTCCTTACAGAATTATTCACAGTTACGTAAGCGATTTTCAAATTTTTGATATGTTTTCTTTGTAAATTGATGTGTCATGTTTTATTTAAAATATGTTTTGTTTCCAATCTTCAATGATACAAAACCATCCCGAAAGTCAATTGGAACTCAAAAATATCACGATAATTACAACTGTGTCTCCCTCTGAACGAAAATATATATTAACGTTACGATGGGAAGAAATATATGGTATGCACCTGTCAGCGCAGAATCGTCTTAAGAAATGCTTGTTTACTTCTTTTCGCTATTCTTGACGATGTTATGCATGACCGAAGTCTTTCATAAAAGTTTCCATTGTTCAACTAGTAAGAATAGTTTCATGGAATATAATATCATATCATGTACTCCGTCCGTTTCATGTAACAATACAGGTCACGGTGAAACAATTTCATTAATAATATATGCACAAAGAAACTTACTACAGCATATACGATTATCAAGTTTGAAAATTCTAAACACACCCCAAACTTTGCGTATCTAATTAGCATTGAAGAGGTTCAATAATCGACTTCACAATTTATTCTAGATTAAGATAACCCTGAGTGGTCAAGAGGAAGGAAAAAGCATGTGCGCTTTTACACCACTAAAGCGCTGATTGGTATGCTGTGAGTGTAGTTATCCCTTCCAATCGGATCATACAGAGAAGTAGTATAATGTAGCGTGGAACCAGGATAAGATATGCGGGTGAAGTACTTCGGACGGAGTACGCAGCTTGCTGTGCGATTAATTCAGCAAGCAGGTAGTGATCCGTAGCATTGTTGACCAAGAAGACGGCGTGCATGCAGGTGTGGTGTTTATCGATGCGCAAGAAACATTTATACGTAGAATAGTGTGTCTTTCAAATCACACCTCCTGTATGTAACGTTGTGAAATGCCGACCAGTTCACGTTTCCCCTCCTTCTCTATAGTGCTTTGTGGGCCTCATGGTCCTTCGCAGGCTGGCAGTTTCTGGCTTACATGTTTTGCCAGCGTATGTGGGATACGTGCTTCGGGCCGACGTGGCCAGGGACATACGAGCGATGGATGAGACGCATACCGTGCACCTCCTCCTCATTGCTTTCTGAAATGTATCTTCTCAGCGGAAATGCATGTACAAAACGCAAGTGGAAAGAAGTACAGACACTGCGTCTGTAGGAATAGTTCAACACCGCCAAAGAATAAAATCGTCGAAAACACCGACGCAGGGGGGCAACTTACTCCGGTTGCGCACTGTTTTCCGCAATTATCATCGCTGTCGTTAGCCCTGGTTTTACGTAAACGGTCCGATTCCAATCACAGCATACCTTGCCCGTTGGTTATTCGGCTTGCAGCGAATGTTTGAGGAGGTGTCGGCGGAGGTGTGGGTGGGCACTTGGTCCAGTGTCGGTGGCGTCAAGCCTAGCTAGGATAATCGTGGCCGCGCGTTTGTGCTGTATTCGAATTAATGAAAATCACACAAAAAGTATTTAAAAAACACAAGTAGTGCTTTGTAGAGCGAGTCGGAAAGTCGCCGCTGGCAGTTCCAGCCACCCCGATCGTCGTGCCGTCGTCGGCTCTCCTTGCTGCCGCCCCAATTCAGAAAAGGCTTTTAAGCGCTACATGCCGACCGGCCTTCCCCACTTCGTCTCTTCCCCTTTCTTCTCACCCCTTTCTTCTCACCGCCTTCTTCTCACTCCTCGTTCACATCCTCGACCTCCCGCACGACGCACAACGCAGTTGTTCAGACCCGTGTTCAGAGTTTGGTGAGACAGAAAGCGCCATGTTGCGCCCTCTCCTCATCCTCCTTCCCCTCCTCTTTTCTCTGTGTTACGACACATTCGGCCCATCCGTCGCAGTGGCACAACAGGTCCCGGTCACCCCATCCACATCACCAGCAGGCCAGACTGCACTGCCCCTGTCTCCGAGCCCTCTGGCAGCGACACCGCCACCCGTTCGCCCGCAACCACTCCCGCTGAATCCCCCGGCCGCAGCAGTCGGAGCATCTGCAGTCCCTTCCACACCCTACTTGCTCGTCAATATCTCCTGGCCGCTGCCGCGCGCCCCATCCAGCGCCTCCACGGCCACGGCCACCATTGACCCCGGCGAGATTTTTGACTTTGAAAAGGGGTATCGCGATAACGTCTTCCGCGCTGACCTGGACACTGCACTAGTTCTCTCTCGCACGGATATCTTCGGGCCCGGTTGCAACTCGACGTGGCGTGCCCGCGCCCTCGCAACCTTTTCGGGCGACGATGTCTTCTCCCCTGGCTGGGAGGCTTATCACGTCTCGCTGTCCTCATCGCTCCCCGGCGCTAACGCGATGCCACGCACGATCGTCGTCGCAGCCACGTGGTTCGTCGCGTCGCCGTCAAGAGTCGCAGACACGCCTGTGACGATATTGGTGCGTGCCGTGCGCGAAAACGGCACGGTTTCACAGACGAGAAGCGTGACCTTGTTCGCGCCGCACACAGCGAGCCGTGTATGTGCAGCCGAAGAGGAAGATGATCCGCTCGACCCGGCTGCTGCGGCGAACGTCGCACGGATCGTCATTTCCTCGTCGGAGGGCGTGAAGGATGCAGGCGGTATGGACGAGGACCTGGTGTTCTCGCTCGAAGTGACAGACTTCGCACCCATTGCGCAATCGGACGAGCCATACGACTTTAGCGCGCCCGAGTCTGACCCCATTCTGTCAGAGGAGCCTTTGTGGTCGACAGAGGCCGTAACGTCGACAGACCCCGGGACTTCGCCCCTGAAACGACCTGTGCTCGCACTGACTTTCTCGTGGGCGACCAGCATCATCACGGATGTCCAGACAGCGGTTGCGGTCCCGTTTCGCGGACCGGATGTGGAGTTGTCTCAGTTGTTCAACTTCGGGGCGAGCTGCAGACCGGTTGAAGGCTCTGTTGCACAGCCGTTTATGTGGAACTTCAGGGATGCCCTGAAAAATACGGGTACGGAGAAGTTTGAGATTGCGCTGGACACGGCGCGCGACGTCGGGCTGTTCGGTGTTAGCGATAGCGACTTTCTTGAGCTGCAGCTGCACGCAGATTGGTGGAGAACATATGTGGATGTCGATGACGGTGTTGTTAACGTGACGGCGTCCATCATTGATGCAGGCGGCTCGCGCACCATCTTCGGGGTAGCGCGCTTGTTCCCCGGCGTGTCATGGGGCTGCCCTTCGCGCAGGGTTGGAACCGTTGTGGTGAGGTATGACGCTGGAATTTACGGCGTGGATCTTGTGGCGACAGCAGCGCCCGACGAATATGCGTTCATTGGGCCGTCCGCAGAGTGGAGTGAGGTAGAGCCGGAAATCTCGCCAAACGATGAGTATTACGAAAGGTTCGGGCCGTTTTCGTCGGGCGAGTATTGGGGCCCCGGTGTGTTCGGGCCACTGCCATCGGTTGACCCCAAGACGATCGTGGATCCGGAGCCGCTGACGAAGCAGGGTCCGGGAGTACGCATCACGTTCGGCTGGGCGACGCCGAATATCAATCTCGACACGACTGTACGAATTGGATCGGACGTGACCGGGGTGGCATGTTTCGGGACGAGCGAGCGCGCGCGTTCGTTCATCAAGTTTGACGGTGGCAGCTCGTCAACAAAGGGACAGGAACAGTACGTGGTGCTGACGGAGTTCGGGTGGTCGCGCGGCATGTGGGGCGATGTTATAGAAATCGAGCTGTTTGCGAGATGGTGGCATGATGATCGCTATGCTAGCGCGCTGGCTACGTTGGTTATCGAGCGGGTCGATGAGACTGGCACACTTGTTGACGGGGAGAACTCGAAGGAGAGCGTCGTGTTCAACCCCGTCGCGGAGCGCATCGGCTACGAGCATCTGAACGGGGAGAGCTGCTTGTCGAACAAGGTTGCGAAGATCCGTGTGTCGAGAGCGGTGGATGGACAGACGGATTCGCAGCTGTTCATGTTTGCCCGCGGGAAGATGGCGTAAGGGTGTGTTGCCCGTGATCGAGTTCGAGCGTCACTCGTATTACTGTGGTACCATGCCGAACTTCTTTTACAGTAGCGGTTATGCGGAGGAAGAAAAAAATAGCAAAAAAAGTTTAATAAACTCCCACTCACGTAGAGCATTTCCATTCGTGCGTTCTTTCATTAGATATAAAGAAGTGCCCACGGCGCCGTTTCAATTAATGGATAATACGCATTGGAATGTAGTGCATCACTTCCTTTTTTCTTTTCAACTCCGTATCTGGATCTCCATTTTCTCGCAATTTAAGAGAGGCAAATAGGGAAGTTGGGTCCTACACCAATTTTAGGGTGTTCAGCGGCCAATGAAAAACTTCATCAACAACGCGTGGTTACACTTGATCGTTCAACCGGCCTCAACCGGTGGGTTTCCCCGTTTCCATTGACGCGAATAAATAATCGTGTAAAGCGTTATTTTACATCGATGAATAGAAATGACCGAAGGAAAAAGAATTCAACAATGTTTTAAAGGGAATATGTCGTACAGTTTCTGTGCAGTATGGTACCGTTTGTTGCGCAATAGTGGTAGGTTAATTTGTGTTCGTCCCCATTTGGGCCTATTGAAGAGCTCACAAACGCTCCGTAAGTGAAAATTGGGGATTATTTTTTGAAAAAGGGGTGTAAGGGGCTACAGAGGAAACTCTCTTTACTGTGACACTATTCGAAGACATCAAAAATGCTGCTAAGTGGAACAGGAAAGAGAGTGTAACATGACAGCAAGGCGTAAAATACCCCGAGCCATTACACGTGTATAACCTGTACGTGCACAAAGCAGGTATTTAAAATTCAAATATCGGGGCTGCTCCAACTTGAATTTGAAATCAGAGAGAACCAACAGAAACAGTCAAAGAGACAGCTATGTAAGGAAAAATGGTTTTCTATACCAACTGCACTGTCTCCCGTGTTTAACAACAAATCTTCAGATTTTAAACCTGTATCCTTGGTAAGGAACTCTCGAAATGGCGTCCAAGAGAAAAGAAATCATTATCATAGCCACAAAGAAAGAAGTCCTGAACATGTTCGAAGTGCTCTCCAATGGGACCCAAAAAGTCATGCTCTCGACGCGAGCACAAGACGAGCACAGAACCCACCTCTATGAACAGAATTCTCAATTGTCAACGCAGTAAAATTTCGATGTGGATAAAACAGGCCAAGATTGTGCTATCATTAAGTGAGTCTGCCGCAAATAAACTAAAAACCATTCCAAACGCTGAATATAAAACGCTACAGATAGCGTTACACACACGTATGATGCAAACAAAAAACATTGTTATAAGTCTATCCTTATCGCAAAGGCGATAAAAAGGCCCGTAAATTGCTTATTCTAAATCATCATTTTGATACCCTTGCAAACATAATTTTGGGAAGCCCCTGCCGAATTCATCGCAGTTGATGAGACATGAATAAAGTTCGTCTAGTATTTCACGGCGAGTAACGGATTTTTATAAAATTTAATGCGATGAAAAAACGGGAAGCTTCAAACCAAGGGGTTGGCTGCGTTTTTAAATTCCGAGCTCGTTTCGGGGGGATTTAGGATCTGATTAAGCCGTTTGTATGAGTTTTTAAATATACATGAAACACAGATGAGGTGGATGCTCTCCATAGTTCACTTCCTAGAAGTACGGTGAACGCCAAAGATCAGTTAAAGGGCTTGAAAAGTATAAACGACTGCCTCACAGCCGTCATTATTGTATTCAACGATTATTGTAAGGATCCGCGCGTTATAATTGGCAATTACGAGAAATCAAGAAACTTCCCAAACGATTAAGTCCAGAAAAATAGTCGGGCATCCACTACTTTGCAGAACTTTTCAAATTAAACAGTAAATTTCAAAAAACAGTTTCGGAGGGTATTGTATGTTGTTGAAAATGTTTATTCTCATTTTGTATCATACGATGACTTTTTGCAAATAGAAAACCTTTACCTACCTCCTAACATGACGAGCGAACATTTCGACAGAATTATAGAGAATTCTGAGAGCTTCACGTTCAACAATAAAAAGGCCATCACAATGCATGATGGAGTTCGATTGATGGCTGCTGCCTGGAATGAGGTGCCCAAATCTGTGGTTTGAAATGGGTTGAAGACAGTTGGGATTCTCGCACCCGTCCAAGAAGCAGCGATCAGGAATGCGCTATCACGTATGCGAGATGGCTAAGAAGACAATGACCGGAACTATTTCGAAGCAGACCGCATCGCCGCTGTCCTTCGAGCGGAAAATGTGTGTGCGAGAGGTCAAGTAAATTTTGATAGCATACACCAAACTGTGGATGGAACCGGAGATAACTTCGAGAATTAGAATGATGTTGTAAGAGGGGCGGCTACTGACGACTGGATTCATACAACGGAGCAGGAATATGTTTCCCAGTTCGGCAATTTGATCGAGACAGGGGTGACATCTGACCTAGATGAGAGCTGTTTCACATCATCCATTGAAGACCAAGTACAGGAGCCTGTATGCATGCAGTTATTAGATGCATACTCTATTTGAGACAGTGTCTCTTGCGCTATCGATAATCTAGACGAATGGATGGATTTCAGCGTCGGACCTATTGATGTGCCGGACCTGCCGGAGGTGGGAGTTGATACGGAAGGAAAAAGAAGCGCGGAGGAAACTCTGGAGGCCTCTTTCTTTCAAGTCATAGCCGCACTAAAGTAGATCGAACGCGAAGCTCTATATCTTCTGGAAAGCGATGTTAAACAGCTTCGTGACACTCAGAGTGAAGAGCTTCTTATTTTTCTGTCTATGAAGCTAGTGGACCTTGAAATTTCAAACTGTAAGGCGGAGCTGCAGTCAAAAGATACACAGTTCTTTAAATGAATAAATTTATAACCGTAAGGCGGAGTTGCAGTCAAAGGATACTCAGTTCTTTAAATAAATTACTTTCTACTACAATGCATTACTTCAGTTCTTCGCAGTCCTGGGTGTGTACCAATCGACTACAGAGTACGACATTTGCATGTATTCTGTAGCATAATAGGCAGGAAGAAGATAACAGAGTGCCGAAGGAGATGAATTTTATCTTCCAGGCGGACACGTTGAGCAGGCTTTGAGCGTTTCTTGATGGGTTTTAGGAACTAACCTTGAAAACTAAAAACTAACCTTGAGATTTTTCTGGGATACTAATTTCATAGTCTAAAGTGTTATTAAATTTAAGTTTTTTTATGTGAGAGCTCGGCCTAGTGGGTGCCACTGGACCGAGAGTGTAACAGGTAAGCGGCGTGTCATATACCGGAGGTAAAACCCCTCATATGACCTTATTTAGCAATAAAGACACGGATGGATAGTGAAAGTGTAACAGGAGCAGGAAGTTTCACAGAAAAGAAGTGTAATATAGCCATGAGTTAACTCTGTGTAAGTAAGTTAGGAGGGCTAATTAGCCGAGAAATTGAGGTTTTTAGAGTTGTAGAAAATTTTCGACTGCCTAAGCACGGAATTATGAGCAAACTACGAATTCGTATAATTCGGAGCGAGACAAGGAAGAGCCGAAATTAACTTGTTGATAAATTGGAGAACATTGGGTTTTTTTTTCGAAGGTCAATGAAGGATCGTACGGCACACATGACCCTTCCAAATTACCATATGGCGCTAAGGTCCAGAGCGTTGAATTTGCATGTCGTATTTCAAAACACGTTTACCAGTGAAAATTTATTTCAGTCTACGCGTGAAAACTATACTACCACATTCGCCCATGCCGCGTGCCACGGCATTATACATATATCTGAAACAAGTTTTATATACACAGCCTCACCGCCGCACCGCCGCTCCCGTGCACCCCGCCTCTTTTAAACGAAACCGCTCCGATGGTTTTACTCTAAGGACATCCAAAATTTAATTCTCTTGAATCTGCGAGGAGCTCGACTCTGAGTATTCTTTGTAGCAGAAAATGAAACTACAGTTCATTTCAAAACGATATACCACAAAATCAAGTTGTGCAATGGATATATTCCTCAACTCATGAAGCCGCGGAGCCTCTATCATCAATCAAGTCGGCTAAAACGAAAACAAAGGACTAAAAATAGATAGAACAAGGAACAATAGAAAAGCACCGAGCAGGAGATGAAATAATCAGGAAAATTGTTGAATATTATATGAAAATTGTCGAAATAAGTCTGTTCAGTCAACGGAATTATCTCACATGTCTTATACTTCATCGGGCAACTGACCATGGCGAATTTATACTGCCTCTATTTTTTAATTTTGGCATGGCTCCGCCTGTCCAGGAGAACCTCAGACTATACAAACAAAAGACTGACAGGCTCCTCGACCGAGTATGGTAGATGTCTGAAGGAGGGTGCGACTTCTCTCAGCCACAGGAGCATGCGCACTCCCTCCAAGAGCACCATTGCCGACTCAACTGAAGCAGCCAGCACTTTTCGTGCATGGAAGACTGCCAGAATTATTGCGGCCACTACCGCTTGTGTCTGGACAGTCTTTACGTTGCTAGTGCAACTCGCACGGCAAAAAGTCTTTATATAGCCCCGGAATAGCGGAAGACAAAGTAGAATCGTACCGGGGGGAGAGGTAAAGTCATCAGAATCTTTTCTGCAACTCTTCGCATCGCCGTCAGAACTACTGTCTCTGAAGTCGAATCTTAACAAAAATAGCAATAAAAGAATAATGTGCAGGATTTTTCCTGCCACCGTGTCACATCTGGTGGTGGACTACTGTAATAACTAACAATGGGTTTCTGACACATCTAGGGCGATGACGCACCACTGTATGAACAAACAGTGGTGCGCCCGTCATTAGTAGACTAAACAATTTTTGACCAAGCTGCGAATCGTAGGCAACTCCCAAGATTTTTTTGAGAATCTTATATCGGCACACTGATTGTTCCATCATACTTCAACTTCTTATCTTTATACATACATGTATATCTGGCAATTTCTTCTCCATCTTCAAAAGTATCTTTGTATCTTCTGGCCATTCATCTTCAAAAGCCTGTAAGATCGGCTCAAAATAACTGGTCATCCTCATATCAAGAGATCACATCTTCAAATTGGACATAGGGGTCTTCAAAATTATTCACGAAATAATCTTTAATCGATGCATGTGGCGCTCTTATAAACGTTTTACGTAACACATGCATATTTCCTGGTTTCAAAGTAATCGGAACCATATCATCTTCCGAAGGGTTTCACCCCATATTTCCTCACGTTTTCTAGGCTTTGGCTTTGTAAATACTTACTTCAGGACCTGTTTGGCCGTGAATATCTCAAAAATAACCCTCAAGACAAGTACAATAAACTCAAGGTAATCAGATGTACATTTATCATTAAAGTCAGACAGCTTTTTCGTGAAGAAAGCAATCAATCTTTCTCTACCGTTTTCATTCATCTGTTGCATCGTTACAACAATCGAGATCTGGGAATAGTTATTATACTCACGGAATGGGTTTTCCAGTTTGGACTCACGAGAATCGGCGCTTCGGTAACAGAAATCAGTGAGTATCGGACGTAAGCGATATTTCAGGCACGGTTGCCGGAATAATCGCCTCTGTTCGGCTTCAGGGTTTGTCGTTGCTGCGGATGCATTCAGGCGCAAAGTCGCTTGGTCTGATGGTTTAGCGGCGAAGCACAACGTCTGGTTCAAGATTAATGAGGTGCTGGATTTATTTGTCGAGAAATGCTGCAACCACTAATTAATTTATAGGAATTATTTATAAGAGGCAAGAGTCGCATTCTTCTCCTGTGAATTGGACGAAATTAAGAAAAACATCTTGAACGGAATAGGTAAATCTGCTACTTACATCTGTATATCCATTTCTTCTGGAAGTTATTTAAACTTCCACTTGTGATATTGCAGTCACTGTATGCAACCAAATACCCACTCGTGTCGTCTTTTCGAAGCAAGGAAAATTTCTTACACGACAAGATGCCGAAAATGAGGAAGCGACGCGGAAAAAGGCGACTGGGCGGCGGAAGAAGAAGCGCAAGGCTGGGGCGCTGGTGTGAAGAAGAGAATATCCCTGCCGTTTAATAGAATTAAGCGACCCGACTGTTTGGATGTAACTGCGCCCGCCGAGTGGACTTAACCAGAACTAAATGGTCAACGCGCGGGGAACGCGGTTGAATTTCTCTTCAGCTGCCGAATCTTTACCGCGATAGATAGGTAATAGAAGAGCGAGTGGAACGAAAGGAAACGAAGTCGCTAGAAATGGGTGTGCGGAAGTTGAGGAACGAAGGGAGAAGATGCGGATGGAGGAGAGCACAGGGAGCGCAGGTCGCGGCGGTGCAGCAGACTTTTCCAATCACCGTCACATCTTCGCACACACGTGAATACAATTTCATTTTTGAAGTATGATATGCAAAACTATAAAATTTGGGTAGCGGAACTGGTAGCTACTGAGAATGAACTGCGGTATGGATTCGAACATGGATACGTCGAACCAGTCCATAAGCGCGTTTAACGACGCGCAATGAAGTTTTTGTGCGTTCAGGGTCGTTCACTTGGGTCCGATAGACGCGTCGCGGTAAAGGACAATGAAGTGCGTGGTCGCCTCGGTCCGGGTTTTGTCCATGCGCACGTTGTAGTCGACGAGGTCCACCGAGCGCAGAGGCGGATAAAAGGCCAATAGTGCCTTATATAGCGCGGTATTGACGGCGTCGTGCGGAAATGCGGAAACAACACTTTCGGTCGCGCCGGTAATTTAAGCGAGCCACCATTCATGTAACATCATTCGAGAAAATCGACTTCCTCGTTCAGAGCGGTGGGCAGAACGTCGAGGGCATTGTCAGGATTTTCGCGAAAGCTGATCAGAACTTTCTCGGCATATTGCATGAACTCGCACGCGTGCGAGTTGAAGTATGTGACGGTGTCGGTGACTATTTCGAGGTTATCGGAGACCGAAGTTTAGTAGAAAAAGGCAACCTGCATGTCCCAGGATTTCACAAAGAGGGTGAAAAAGGGGTTGCTTGCCGCCAGTAGTAAATAGACGTTCCGATCGGTGTCGCAGGCGGTCGAATTTTGAAGCATGCTGCCAAAGGAGAAGAGACTGGCGAAACGCAGGTTTTTTCAGACCAAGAAAAACAAATAGTGCTTCGGGTTTCTGGTAGGCCAGCCGCGCTCTATGTAGATGAAGGCAAACATGCCGAGGCAGGAAGCGATCCGCTGTTTTTTCGTGACTGAGAGCGAGATGCCTTCGCCCTGGGCGTCTTCGCGCAGGGTTGTGTCAAATATTCCGACGGTGGAGACATTGGCGGTGGTAGTCTTTGGGGGTTTGGAGGCACGTGAGCCGATGAATGAGATTGTGGGACCGTCGGGGCGACAATGCGCGGTGAGGCGGATGGCGGGACAGAGGGTGGGATTGAGTGGAGGAGAGTGCCGCATTCAGACGATGCAGCAGCGGTTGCGCGGCGAGGAAGGCGGAGAATACCTGGATACACATGGCGATGATTGCGGGGGACGGTAAGAGACGGTGGCGTAGACGGGTTGTTGTTTCTGCGTTGGGTCGTGCCCAGGCGACACATCGGGAGCTCAGGGGAAGCAAAGGGCCGATGTGCGACGCGGAGGAAAGTGATAAATCAGTAGAAGGCGGAAGCTATCCGGTTGACAGCATTGCGCCGCCACCAGCCTTCATGATCATGCCAACATGGCACCTCACCTCTTCAAAACAAAGACTTTTGCTACTATTTTAGCAACATCTCAGAAAAGCCACTCTTAAGGCACCTCTCGGCACAATCATGATATTCCTGAAAGTATGTGTCAGCACGGGCAGAGCATCTATCACATCCGGGTTTTCGTGCATCCCATTCGAAACTATACTAAAAAAATGTGTGTGTTACCAATTTCTCCCTCTCATTTCTACGCGGCTTTTCTATGGGGCTTTCTATTCCAGGGTCTGTATGTGCACCACGTTGCAAATATGGGCCCTTCCCACGCAAATTTTACCCTTTCCCGCCAGTTGCCGCGGTTACACCCCTTCCGATATGGAAAAGTGGCAAAAGAGAGAGAAATAATAAAATATGACAGTTTTAAAATTTTATTAAAAAACATTAATTCGGACACGGACACGGACACGGACACGGACACGGACACGGACACGGACACGGAAACGGACACGGACACGGACACGGAC
>JAVCKV010130985.1:0-19127 GCA_032274145.1 Herpochondria borealis | reverse complement strand
CTCGAGGAGATACTGGCTCGGGAGCTGATTGCTACAGTGAAAACTGAGCCGCTGTCGGCTTTCGTCCCCGGCCAATTCGTCTCAGCTCAAGCGGAAGACGAGATGTCTCAAGCTATCGCCGTTCAGCTTTATAAAGGCGTGACTCTCCCCTTCCATTATGACGAGAGAGGAGTTCTCTGTCGCATTTCTCCTCGCGATTTTCTCCAGGAAAATTGTCGTGCCGGAGATTATTCTAGCAAAGGTGCTGCGCATGTCACACTATGCTCGAGTGACTGGCCATCCAAGCGGTTCCCGAATTTATTCCATCCTTCAACGGTCCTTCTATGGGCCGTCGATGGCGGCCGACGTTTATAACGTCGTCCGCCAGTGTCCCGCATGTTTGAGGGAAATAGTCAAGCTACGAAAGCACGTCTCACTCCTCAATCTTTTCCCCGCATCTCGGCCGCTTGAACACGTCGCTATCGACATCCTGGGGCCACTCCCCAGGACACGATCAGGCTATCTTTACCTGCTAGTAATCTCGGACCGCTACACCAATATGGTGCAGACAGTCCCTCTTCGTTCCGTGGCACGAGCATATTGCGTCAAGTAGGCGTTCGCTTACGGACCTCCCACCCACTTGTTGTCATATCGGGGTTCCCAATTTACCTCAAGATTCTTCCAATCCGTGTGCCAGATACTGGTCACACGGCAGGCCTTCACGTCTTCCTACCACCCCCGTACCAAAAGACAGGTGGAGCGTTTCAATAGATCTATTCTCGCAGCGCTGCAAGCAACGTGCTCCTAGCACGGTCGAGATTGGGATCAATTCTCGAGTGCAGTCACCTACGAGTAAAACTCCACCGTGCACCGAAGCACGGAACTTACGCCTTTCGACCTCTTTCTCTCCACTCCTCCACCGCACCTGTCTGTTAAGAAGGTAGAGGATGTAGACCATTCGGTTCTTCCGCCACGATATTCTCTATACAAGTCCGACTTCGACCGTCGAATGCGGCCGACGCGACACTAGTATCGCATCGGCGACTTCGTATTTATGAGACGAGAGGATTTCAAGACTGGGGAGAGCGACCATAAGCTCCTCCTCAAGGCTATCGGGCCGTTAAGATCATTTCGAGTGGACCCGCATCGCGCTTGGTCATCCTAAAGCGCGACCGGAGGACCAGTGTTGTGTCTTATGAAATAATTTCCTCCTCCCCACGTACCGTCTGGCCGCCATCGGCCGACACAAAGCCCTCGGCTGACCTTTCTCCACCACCGTCTCCGGACGATGATGGTTAACACCATCAAGAGCTTGAACAGTAACTCGCTGCAACGAATCTTGGAGAGAATGAAACCGCCCGCGCTCAAAAACATTATTGGCGAGCGCGTCCGCGACGAGAGTCGCGTTGACCGATGAAGCAAGAACTTATTGCACGAGACGGCCTGTTTCCGATGCCACTCAACGTCTTCGGGGAAGTAATGCTCGTTGATAAATAAGGACATCAACCGATCGACTCGGTTGTTTGATGCATTATTCTCTCTCGCTTTTTTCTTTCTTGGGATATGGGCCCTGGCTCGATCTGGGCCTTTTAACTGACCCGGATTGAGACCATCTGTCGCAAAAGCGCAACTCCCCCTTTGCTCCTTGCCATCTAAGTCTGATTCGCCAACCCTTACTTCTAACGTACGAAGCAGTGGCGGTGGTATATGCCGTTCCGCTCCTGGACTCACTTCTCGCGGGCGTCGATGAAGCGCAGGCATAGAAACCTTCTTTTTCATTCATCTGAGAAAGCCGCACTTGATTCGCCCGCCGAACCACTTCACGAAGCGGACGCCCTACCTCCTTCTTGCACTCCCGACGTTAACTACCTCCTTTTTAGCTCTCGATTTCCCGCTAGAGAGTGTTTGATAGTCTTATCCTTTCTTTGCATTTCCTTGAGCGCATCCTCTTTCTTGTCCGCCTGCAGCTGTTCCTTCGTGTGCTGAAGGCGCTCCTCCGTGGCCACTTTTGTGCTCCTCTCACGTTCCAAGGTTTCCCGTGACTGCTGTTGACTGGCCGTTAAGGTCTTAACGTGACCTGTTAGCCAGGTATTATAAATCATATCGCTCACCTTGACCGGGTGGCTCTCTAAAAAGCATATGGAAGTGCTGTCATCACGCTCGCACTCCCTGCGATAGTACTACGGGGATTTTCGTTTTTTCGATGAAACCAGGGAATGGTAACTTCCGAACCACCGTTCCACGCGAGCTGGGCGCTGCTGATTGCTGAGTTGAGCTGACAATGACGCGCGCCTGGCCGGACTTCGATGCGCCCGCGAGTTAGACGATGAAATAAAATCTGACGCCCTTCTTGCCGAACTCGGTCCACTTGGCGCACAGATCCTGGAGGCGGGTGCCCTTACTGTATATCTCAAAGACGGTTTGGGTGGGTATTCGGTGACGGACCGACACGGGCTAGCACCCGAGATGCGAGCTATAGTATACCGAAGAAAGCTTTGACATCCTCCGGTGTCACTGTGCCGAAACACGATGGTGCTCGCATTGTTGAGGTCGGTGGCAGCGACCGAAGAGAGGCCCAAGTGGTACTATCTTTCGCTGTGTGCAAATTACCACTCTGAACCACGAAGAACATGTGGTCCAGGAAGACGGCAGCCAGCTTGCGTGCCACGCGATCGTGTTCCGCGGACTCGTTAAACCATTCTGCATCAGTCTCCGTGGAAAATGAAGTGGCTTCCCCCATATGTTCCCATTCGATGGGACCAGCATATCCCTTCCTCGCAAAGCCACTGTCCCTATTCATCAGAACTTGCAGCTATGATATCTCTTATTTGAAGAGAAGATAGGGGGACAGCTCTTTCTCCACATCGGCGCAGTCTGAGCCTGGACTGCCTGCTACACTGCAAACCCGAGACGATGCACTAAATCGGGTTTGAGGTGGTACGGTGCATCCAGAATACCCACATCCCTCACCGTCAAAGATCTCCTTGCACGTGGTCGCTTACAATGACCAGAGGTGATGTGCGATATTTTTCTCAGCATGACTACCATGAGGATCTCCTCGAAGGTGGTTGCGATGCTTGTTGGGAATTCAAATTTGCTTGACTTGGCTACCCACGTTGAACCCCTTCCACCCCGGCCACCGTCGTCCAATAGGAGTTTAGAAAGCACAGTAACGGAGGAAGTTACGTATCACACGTGGTGGGGGTCAGAGTGAGGAAGGTTTGTTTTGCAACTGCATGGAGCGAAATCGGTACTCGGACATATTGCCATGCGAGAAGACTTGTTCGATGCCTGCGGTTACTTCCTTCGTGTTATCTGGGCGATTACGATTGGGAAACGATGAGCCTTTCCTCGAACGCGATCAGTTGCGCGGAAAACGAATCAATTCGTCTTTCACACACATTCAATGGCACGAAACCAGGTAGTGAGTCTGATTCTAAATATCACTAGGTAGCGCGTGGCAATAAAACATCTCCCTGTGGTAGGACATGCGCGGATCAATAATCCAATACTAATTTGCGCAGTGCGATGGACAATGGCAGGAATGATGGGAGGAATCAGAATACCATTGGAATGGCGGCAAGTTCTGATCACGAATCAATTCGAAATGCGCGCAATACCACCACTTTGGAAGTGGGATCAGGTCCTTCTGCGCAAGTTGAGTGCGATCTTGAATTCGATACTCATGCGAACCTTGCGAAGTCTGTGGAGTCACTATTTCGCATGTTCCATTTTTGGATTCTCGTTCACTAACCACCCTTCCTAAGCAGATTCAATTAAGTATACGAAAGAGCTAACCAAGGCGTATCTTGGTAAGATACATGGATTGGAGTATGTCGAGAAGATCAAACTGATGCAAATGACGCTCGATGATGGATGAGCTTGCGATTCTTCTCACCGGGATGTTATGTTTGAGCAGTGGTATGTGTGGACGGGGATTGGAGCTTGAGTCTCTTCCATTGTGCAACTCCACCAGTAACCCCTACAGGTCATTTTTCTTTCTCTATGGACGCCTTTTCATATTCCCATTCCACGTGAATACTCGGCACATGAGTGGGAGTAAGGTGAGTGGAAACTTTCTCATTTTCACACGTCACCCAGATGACTTATCGAACGAGATATTCAAGCTATTCGTGTTGCATAGTATCCCTGTGAGAAGCTTGTTCCGCCGGAAGATGCAAATTGAGGTTAACGGGGACCTCCCAACAAATCCGGCTCAACTTGGAGAACTTCATGTGTCTCGTTTCATCATATCCAAGGAGAGCCACCGCACCCACATCACTAAATCACTATAAAACTGCTGGAAGAAGTTCGGCTGAAATTGTCAGCGCAGTATTTCAGACAGTGTAGTTGCGGTGTTTCGAAGCTTCTCGCTATAGCCAATGCTGACATGGCGTTTACCTTGCGTTGTATGAAACCATTCAATGAAGAAAATGATAAGAGCAATCTTGACGGGTTCATCCAAAGTATTTCGGTACTCCAAGCATCTCACTCTGTCAAGTTACACCCAATGCACTATGCTGCTGAAGTGAGTGCCGTTCTGCAGGATCACGGAGCCGACTCGAACGACATTGCGAAATTCATGCATGCCTCTGATGCGTGGATTGAAGCGCTGGGAATGCCAACGACAACCGTCTGGAAACTTGTAACGAAAAATTGAAACAGAGAGCTGAAATCGATCGAAGAGGCCCATGAACGGCGTGACCCATCTCTACATGAATTCTGCGCGAGAAACGAATTGAATTCAAATCCACGCATAGAACTACGGGAACAAAGTGCAAAACCCGTGGGACAAGATGGATACGAATGTTCTTCGTCCATTTTTTATGAAGCCAGTATCGAAGATACAAAGCTAAGGATGGGTGACGCTCGCGCACTTGTAACACCAGCCTCCGAGACTGAATCAATTCGAATGGAAAACGGAGTGATTTTGAAACCATTTTCTGAATCGCTCAATCCAGTACATGTAGAACGAGCAGAAGGGAAACCCGATGTTAATGGCTTCCGGGCCGAGACTAGAGCGAATCTGGACTCAATTAATGATCCGCTCAAGACAACCGGGGAGGAAGAACGGACTAAGGCGACGAGTATTTAAATCGAGGCTGTATCTGATTTGCGTGCAGAGGTTGAACGCACTGACAGATCAGTTGGAAATGGCGATGATTATCTGGATTAAATTCAACCTAGTGTGGTTGCCCGCACCGTGATGGATGTTGGGAAGAATAAAGCGGACGGGTCCGTGCGAACTCCTCAAAAACAGATCCGCCCTGCTTGGGGGAGATTTCCGCCAGTGAAGCTAGGGGATCCACTCGAAACCCTGCGGCGACGTCACCTGTGACACCGTAAGTTGAGAGGGAAGAAGCGAAATACACTTCTAACGTATGGTGATGCAACTGTGAATAATATGAGGCTCAATTGCGAGCCTGATAGAAGGGGCCTGCGAGCATTTAACGCCTCGCTTGGTTTGAGCTCGACTGATAAGGCAGTTCAGTTTCGCTCAGTGCAACAGAAAATGGCGATGGATGCTGTTCTGTCAAGGGAGATGGACTTGCTTATCGTGGATCGAACCGGTGGCGAGAAATCTTCTGTCGTGTTTGGGCCATGCATGTTAGAAGAAGGAGTGTCCGTATTTCTCGTACCATTAAAGTCCTTACGCACGTAAATGCTCTGAAATAAGGTTGCCTGTCGTTTCTCTTTCTGAAATTAGGAGAACTGTTCCGGTTGAACGCCTAAGGAAGGGATTGGTTATGTGTTCATCCAAGGAATGTTGCTCGGGGAGACTGGTTGATATTTTCAAGACTCTAGTTGCGTGCAACAAGCTCAACCGTATCGTAATTGACGAGGTGCATCTCGCCTTGCTTTCCGAGGGGTTCCGGCAGTGCATGGTTTCGATTCATTTTTTGAGACCGGCGGAAGTGATGGACAGGTGTGTTATCCCTGTCGTACTCATGCCTGCTACTGTACCGACACAGTTTGAGGGGTAAATCATCAATGCTGTTGGCGCAGACCCGGCGAAGACGAAAGTTAATCGGGGGGATCTTCGGCGGTGTAATTCAATGTCCATGTTTCCGTGAAGAACATTGGTAATTATGTGCCGAGAAAAGTGATGATCAAGCACGTCACACGGTTCACGTTTGATGTGGTGAAGAATAAGCCGTTTGGACGGGGGCGTCACATTGTCGCGATGATTTCCCGCGCTGAAGTCCGTGATTTATCGGAGGTGATGCAAAATATGAGGGACAGCTTCCCCGATATTTTCTGTAACATGAAGGTACTCCAGTACCACTCTGGAATGGATCCGTTTGAGAAATCGCTTTTCATGGAGGAATGGAGCCGAGTGAGACGTGGGGACGAAGATATTGTGATGATCTGTACATCGGCCTTTGGAACTGGTATTGAAATTGATGCACCAGACGTACGGGCAGTTTTTATCGCTGGTTCTATCCTTTCCTTGATTGAATTTAGTCAAGTGATGGGTCGAATTGGTCGCGACGGCAAAGCAGGGCGGTGCCATGTGATATATGGAGCAAACCACATGTAACATTATGCAGTGAGCGGAGTTGAAGCTGTCGGGCTAGTACAAGATTTTAAGGAATGGACAGATAATATGGCGGAGTGTCGCCAGGGTACCCTCAACAAGTAAAATGGGAGCTCCGGTCCGACCCACGGCTGCAAGGCCGTACAGCGGGACTCAGTTGCAATGTGTGACGTATTCATCAGACCAACTCGGGTTACTTTAAATTAGAGCGTGATGATGCATATGCAACAGAAGGAAACAGCGTGGAACAGCGGTTCACGAATTGTACCTCGGTCGACGACACCCCGATCGCGTCAAGTTTCGGGCTCCGCCGACACAGCCAAACTTCAACGATTGCGACCCGAAGAGGAGCATGCACTGATCAATCAGTTGAGGGACATATCGAAGTCTGTTGCCGCTCATTGCCTTTCATGTGTTCTGAGAATCGGTCGTGCATGCAACAACACTTATGTCATGGTACCGGGGCATCCCCACGGACACCATTGCATGAGGAACCACTGCCTGAACTGTTTTCGGGATGGATACGATGTGGTCCTGCGCAAAACAATCCAGTTTCTCTTGAAAGACAAATTCTTTGTCTGTGGATTCCGGACAGGGAATGGATCATTTCTCCATCGCGGCCGCGGAACGCCCATGCACTAATATTGGGAACGTGACACATTGTCCGTACCGCACAGTAATGCAACTCTGCCTCATGGCCATCTAGAACGGAAGACTTCTTCATATCATCGGACAATTCACCTCCATTCCCTCCGACGTTCCGACCGAGGATTTGGTTAGATTTCTTTCGATTGACAACAGCTCGAGCCGTACGTGCGTGTTCACCATGACTCCCCTATTTTTTCGCGCGCTCAAGTTCCAAGAATTTGTGAACTGAACGACGACACCAGAATTGCAAACATAAATAGACACGTCAAGGACATTTTTCGTTGGTACAACCAAACACATGACAAACAAGAACGAAAGGAAAATCAGTTTGAAATTCGCTCACGGTCTAGTCAAATTTCGTTCATTTGACTAGCCCATGCACGAAAAGCGAACTGATTCTACATTCGCTCGTACTTAATACAATAGACGATCCTTTCTTAAATACTGAAGGGTACCTGAAAAAAAAATAAAAAGAGAAGTAGATGTTTTGTTAGTAATAGTAAGTACATAAATATAAGCATTGAAAACGACACCCGAAGTTATTGTGGAGGACGAAAAATAGATGCACTGGACGAATTTCGGTTCAAACATTATAATGCTGAATCATTATTCTGCCCAGAATACCATCTGAGCGAATAAAAATTTGAATTGAAATTCGCGCAATAGTTGAATAGACGATGAGTGAGCGAGATTCGAATCGATTTGTTTTTCGCGCATGGAACGTATCGAATTTAACTGATAATAGGAACGGATACCCACTGCAATGTAGCGCTGTAATGAAAGAAGTTTCATTTGCCCTTCATTTAGCACTTTTCGCTAATTGCGGTAGTCAGTTATCGAGTTTGCGGTGATGGGCGACCGTTGGTGGTGGAGACGAGGTAGAGTAGCTGGGGTGGGCGGGAGGGTAGGAGAGTTGGGGGGTTCGCAGCGCGATCCAGGTTTTGGGTTGGGAGTCTTTGATAGAGGGAGGGGGAAGGGGGGATTGCATTTTTTTGCGCACATGTGTTGATCGAATTTAAAATTTGGTTTCCCAAAATTTACTTGTCCAAATATAAACACCTTTTCGATAAATTAATTTATTTCCGGTGCGTTACTGTGATTTTTACATTGGCGACACGGCAGATATGGTGTACAGTTTACCTAATAAACGCACCTATAATACTTCTCAAATAAATTTTAAGTGCGTTACTGTATGCTTTTTCTATTTTAGTCTTGTCACGTATAGAGTTCCAGACGTTCTAATTTACGCATCGTTGCGTTATTTATCTTTGTACGCCGTGTTTTTGTACGTACGTGCATATTTTATTTGTTTAATAAAAAATAATTTACAACGCCGTGTGTACGGGTCGCATCCCTCTTACGGTGCTTGGTGTACATTTTACGTAATATAAACACCGATTATATTTTTATTATCCATTTTGGGTGCGTTACTGTATCTATTCGCAATTTTATTCTTTTGACATATCCAGTGTCGGACGCTTTATAGTGTACGTATCGTTGAGTGACTGATCAGTATACCGCCTGTTGAGGTACGTGCAAATATCAAGTTATAGCTGCTGTATAATATGTTTTACAGTGATATATATGCGGTATTTTCGTGTTCGTCATATTCTGTTGTTTTACAGTGTAGCTGAATCACCTAAATCCCTGAAACTGTCGAAGTGGGTTTTCGGGGTTTACTTTGTAATGGTATAATATCTCGGCTCAGATATTTAGAGGTTAGTTGTATCTTTTTCCCATCTGGGTCTGTTCACCTCAACAGAGAAGATGTGGTTGTGGCGTTTAGAAAAAACGGAGAGCAAATAGTGTGTTATGGGGGATACTACAGACTAAAGGGATGCGACGGCTTTGTCTGGTGAGGGGTTGGTGGGTTGATATGGAGTTTGGGGTTGATATTATGGGGCTGCACGGTTTGTGCGCCGTTCCGGGTGTTTGAGAATTGTAGGTGTTAAAGGTCTATAGTTTGCACCTCGCATTTTATATTTATCCGCGGAGTTGGGTCAATTTGATTGCGGATGAAGAATTTGGTGGAAGAGACGCAGTGGGAAACCTAATATTTACGCTCAAATATAATTCAGTACAGTACTAGATTATTTTTGAAAGTTCTGGGCTGAAGTTGTATGCTGGTGCGGACGGACTAGTTGGGGCGGTGATGGGAAGTTCTTCTCTAGGTGCGACATTTTTCGTACTTGCGATCAGTTTACAGGCTTTCCGCTGGACGCGGAAGAGAGAGAAAAGGATATTCTTCTTGGGTTTGCAGCCCTCGCATCGATGGGAAAACTCGTCCAGCTCGAAGTTTTGAAGGAGGAATGGTACGTGTTCCTAGATGTCGAGCGCATTTTGAAAGCCGTTGGCGCCATAGTCTCTGCTTTTCATGGCAAGCAAGGCCGAATCTCGATTCGAGCCGTCGATAATCTCAGGATGGGAATTGTTGAAGAGAAAGTCCTTGCAACGATCTGGAAAACTCTTGGGAAGGAAGAGAAGTATGCCATGCGCAAGCTTCTCATCAATTACGACATTTTAATGAACTTTGGTACGGACTCTACCGGAATGAAGATTTACGGATCCCCTGCACTGTTTCAGAGCGGAGCACTTGACAGAGACTGGAAGCACGACGACGACAAGAAAGATCTTCACGTCCGATCAAAATTTCAGGACGCCATTCCTGCTGGGATTATCGGGCGGCTTGTGGCGTTTCTCCACCGCAGATTGAGCTCAAGCGCCCCTGTTCCGCAAAAAGTCCGTAAAAACGTTTCGTTGGTCAATATTACGGGGTTGGGGCAGGCGTTTGTAACCTTCAATAGTCGCAAGCACGAGTTGTCATGGATCTTTAGGGTTGGAGCGCCAGCTCTTCTAGCCCGTACGTGTCTCAAGAATTTAGAAGGTCTGTTCAGAAGCTCTGAAAGACGTCTGAACGTTTTCCGAGACCACAATGCCATCTCAGATTGCACAGTCTGCTCTGCCCAAAATCCGTTTGGCTTCAGCTAAAGAAATGTTGGATACACGGCGAAGTCTCGCTAGCAAGCTCAGACATTCTGCTTCCGCACACTGAAACATTCTGTTCGTTGTGCACAACGGAACGAACTCATTCGAATATTATTTGGTTCCGAGAACCGTCAAATTCAAGCGCGACTTCATCTTCATAACTTCAGGCCAATAAGTTTGGCATCGACAAACTCGAGCGATACGACGTGTTCATCAGCCATGCAGGCGATGACAAGCTCTGTCTAGCATAGCCTCTTTATCGTTCTCTGGAATGGTGGGGCCTCAAGTCCTTCCTCGACTTCAAATCTCTCGAATGTGGTGAGGTCAATGCTCCTGACCAAATGAACAAGGCCATGAACGAGGCAAAATTCGGAATTTTCATCTTGTCTCATGAGTTTGCGACCAATCGGTGGCCGATGAATGAACTTGGAACTTTTCTGAGGCGACACGAAGAAATTGATTATGACAAGCCGTTAATCATCCCAGTCTTCTTTCGCCTTACAATCGAAGAATGCAGGCAATTCTTCGATCCCAACGAGTTGCATGCTTCTCTAAAACGTGCATCCGAGAACATTAGGAGGCACATTGCTGCAGAAGGATCTACTGACATGCTTCGTGATGATCTAGCGGCATAATGTTTCTTTTACGTGTGAGGTTAGTCATCGTCCAGGAGAGAGGCCTCATGTTCGGCTACCGGACGCTGTAATCATGCAGAACTTTTGCGACAGCGTGCTCCATGCTGCGAAAAAGCGTGGTCTATTCTAGCTCCCAAAAAATCTATATGTATATATATAGGCAGGATGTTCTGAATCATGCCCAAGGCTAAAAAGCAGCTCAGGTGTAACAGGAGGTACCTGCGATGGGCGAATAGCAAAACAACGTCATAATTTTTTCTGGTGACCCGGAATCTTCACACATTTAGTGAGTAGTTCAATATCGGACAAATATTGTCTCCGACTTTCCCTCTGACAAAAAGAAGAAAAGAGTGAACGGTGGTCGAGCAGTTTGTGTTTTATTTCTGGTGAAAGAGACGACAAGATGATCACACTGTGATCAATGTTTCTTCTATCTGGTTGTATTTTCTACGCGGCGTACTGTGTAGATCAGAGTAGTCTTTTTCTAATCAACTTAACAAGTTCCGTGGTTGTCGAGGCTGACAAATTCAAATCGATTTAATCCGATCAATTTTCAGTCCTATTTGAATTTAACTCAACAGCAACGAGTTTCTATGGAAACACTTCTTTTCAAACTTTATCCGGCCTGGTACTAAGCACCAACGCATCAGTGACCAATAAATGAAAATAGTTACTATTGTGTTCAAGGTGACCGAGACATCCATTTGGCTATTTGAAGACTGGAGATTTGTTGTTGCGGATGAAACTTTACTGGATAAACAGTTCAGGATTTTTGGCCGGTGATACATAGAATAGCTTTCGTCTCCTTTTTATGTGGAGGTGATATTTCAAGTTGATAGATGTCTTGATGGGTTTAAGTTTCGTTTACATTATGGACCAAATATACTTTAAAAACAAAGAGGTAACTCAAGTAATTATAAATTATATGCGCTTTGTAGAACAAAGCTAAAGCGATCGTTAAGTGATAGAAAATTAAAATGATTATTTTTGAAATGCAGTATTTTAAATATTTATTCGAACTCATTGTATGTTTCAGATGCAAGTCTAAATCTTAAAAATCCAGCAAGGTTGCACCTTAAGTTCTTGAGTTGTTTTAGTTGTATATTTATTTGTGAACAATCGGTTCCTCCTAAAATAAATAAGTAAAGCGAAGTATTGAAAGTGCTTGCAATATATTGATATGAAACATTTTACATAGAAGTCGGCAAAAACTGTAAAACAATTAAAGTGTAGGTGAAACTATTTTTTGGCAAAAATAGTACAGATTCTAATTACAGTCTTTAAACTTAAGTTCAATACCTATCGTCAATAGTATTGACGATAGTTGTTGAACAAAAAATTAATAGATATTCTATATTCTGTGTTCTATATTGTCATCGAAGATACCTAAATAACCGTTGTTAGAGTACTACCAGGAGTGCATTTTGGACTGGCCTTGTTGAAAATGACGTGGTCATTAGTCAATAATTAAAAGTTAAGTTTATTCGTCGGTTTATATTAACTTCGGTGTTCAGGAAGACATGAGTACGTAGTTCAACACATGCTCCTGAGAAGTACGCGTTTCAAAATATAATGAACGTTTTCGATTTCGCGTATTTTAAATATGTACATTTTGTCGCTTTTGCCACTTTAAATATTCATTTTCAAGATCAAACAATTTACAAAGCGCAATGTTGTGAGACAAATAAGAAAAAGTAATATAATAAAAGTTGAAACAAATAAAACTCTGCTGTGCGCCGGCTTTTGGTTTTCAAAAAAGAGCACTGAAACCCAAATATTTATGATTTGGTCCTTATTCCCCGCCTTTTCGCACTTGGTAATTTGAACTTTTGTATTTAAGTTAATAGCAAGTAAGCTAACTTTTCAAATCCATCAACATCTCATGTGCTGAAGCACTATCTGGCTCTCAATTGGAACTGAAAACGATTTTACGGGAATCCAACAATTTGAGTCTCTGAACCGAAAATGAAAAGGACCTATGTGTATTTTTAGGTGTATGAAATCAAAATTTTCGGCACTTTGAAAATCTTGGGGAGTGCAACAATTTCCTATCTAGGAATTCGAGCAAGATGCAAGATGGTTAAAGCTTTGCAACATAATCCGTTGAATAAATTATCAAAACAATATAATTAATCTTCAATTGACAAATTAACGCCCCGCTTTCTCTCCTCCGTGATGGAGGGAGACTGGACGCGCTAACCTAGCTGTACAACTGCGCAGCGAGCATCCCACATGAATGTCTCAACCACCGGCGTGGCCGAGCGAGCCACGGGTGGTCATCCGCAGTGCAGTGGAATGGCACAGCGCGTGCTGCCCTGTTCGCATTTGCTGGTGACAGGGCAGTGTAACTATGCGGCACAATGAGCTACATTGTGCTGTAAAGGAGAAAATCATATATTTGAACAATACATGATTTTCGGCTAGATCTACTTTTGTGCGGATCGTCGGCACCGAGCTGCCTAGCCTCCAACTCGGAGCTAGGATGAGCTGACTACACGCGGGTAGTCCACCCTGGACTGGCATAGCGTGGAGGGGCGCCTTTCAAACGATAGTTAAAACATAGCTAGCCATTTTCCGATAAAGGAGGAGCCTGCCCGCGAACTCGCAGCTGTCGAGGGGCCGAGCTAGCCATCCAGACCTCTGTGCCTCTCTGCTCTCCCTTTACTTCAACCTAGTTACTGGTCTCCACTACTACACCTATCAGTCTTCGCTCAGTTTCAACTACCTCTCCTCTGCGGCGCTCGATTATCTAACGCCTTCTCCCGCAGTGTGCCACAGAAATGACAGTGTCGACACTGACAACTTCTGTATGTGTTCTTTTGAATGACCCACAATCTAAATTTCATATCTCAAACAAAGTTGCTTTATTGCATGGTAATTTTTCTTTTCTGAAAAAAGGCCGTTTTTATACGTACTAGTTCATTTATGTCTTGCCAAAGTCGGACATACGGAAGTAGTGTTGATGCCTTTTGTTTTCAAGGCCTACTAAACAGCTTGGTTTTATCGGTTTGAGAATGGTTGAACGAAATGTTCAATGCATTGTTAGTAGCAGTTTTCCTATGCATGTTTATAGCTCTAGTGGGGCGGAAGATAGGATATGAAGTAGAATTCGGATCAAAGCCGCCGAATTCGTCGCCATGAAATTCACAAAAACTCTCGGGTCATAACTACTCTGTCATTCCTGAAATTTGATTTTCGTTTAATTTTCAAGTACCTTTGTGACAGTAGCAGCGACGACCTTATTCCGCAATGCGATATCATGGTGGTAATGACGTATGAATAGTCGAATGGGTGTTGAATAATAATTTGGTGACACCCGGGATAGTGATGAAGAAAATGACAGGTAGGGGTAGTGTCTGATCGTAAAGGTAGAAAAAAAAAGTACGAACGACGTTTGGCGCTAGTAGCAGTTTGCAATCACGGAGAGTCAAAATGATCTTAATATATCCGTGGACCAGCTTAAGTACTAGAACAGAACCAAGAAGAAAATCCAAAAAAGCACATTATGCTCCTGGTTGTAACATAAAAATTTCGGCATGGGTGGAGATGCTAAATTGTATATATTGTTCCACAAATGACCGTATATGTAGAAGGAATATAGACCTACAATTCATTAAGGCTGACTTTCTTGTTGGTACGGCGGCGGAGGCGAGTGAATTGATTACTACGTCCGGGCGGGCGCGCAGGTAGGAAGACGAACGCGAGAAGTCGTATCAAATTATAGACGGGAGGCGAGAGTACATGTATTCGGAACTAGCAAGCACGGTTATTTACTCGCAGACACGCGCGGGTGATCGCGAAACCGTGCGGGGGCATGTCGGCGCACAGCTGCGAGTGCATAACGTTGAACCAGAAAGGAAAGGATGAGGTTCGGTTTGGGATTGGCAAGCAGAGGTGCGGTAAATGTTGACCGAGCCGGACAGTTTCAACTGTTCCCCGAAGAATCCGTCCGAAGAATCCGTCCTCTGCCCATCTCTATATATTATACATTTTGGAAATTTTAAGAATACACACCTCTCACATATAAAGTACTAGTGCGTGTGGAAAAGTTGTGTTAGGCCGGAAATAGTGTTACACACAGTATTTTTGGGATGGTAACAATTGGTCAGTTCAGAGTTAGCATAAGTTTTGTCTCAGCGATAATATACATTATTTTAGCAGATGCTAATGCGGTGTCCGGAACCATTCACGTTTCAATATATATCACAGAAAATCTTAACCACGACCTACCGTTTCCTCCAGGACCCTTTCAAGGCTTCCAAAAGCAATAAATAAGAATTAAGAAGATGTATTTTTGTATACAGGGCTTTCCAGTGGTGCAGAGAGCACTTCACATGCATGTGACCAAGGATAAGACCATATTTTACTCACATTATCTTTGTACTCAAAATGCAATATTAGTATCAGTAGTGCATGTGATAATTTACTGTAAGTAACATTAATACCCTCCAAAAATTGAAATTCACTTTTAGTGTCACACACATTACAATAAGTATGCGGTTGTACCGTTCCCTAGGGTCTACGAAGCACTTCGCCCCAGCTTCTCTTTCCGTTCCCGCCCCATTCCTTTCCGTCACTGGGGCCTCGTTTTGCGCAATTCCTGTGAAAGCTAAGACCTCTTTCTTTAATCCAGAGTAGAACAATTAAAAATAAAGCGTCCCCGCTTCCCTGAGGGGCTCCCAACTATTAAAAAAAACGTGAAAGTATTTTTTGTTCTTTGCCACCCGATCCACTAATATGCAACCAATGTAGGAAGCTGGGACCGAGAAAACCGACCTAAAAGCATCACCTAAACTGGGATGAAATGACGTAAGTCGATCCTTCACAAAACGAGAACCTCAGAACAGGCCTTAGAAATAAGGGCGTGCGTTTCAAAAGCAGGGTGCTATCACCTAATTCATTAAAAAGAATGTTTATCCAATTAAAAGCCATACGGAACAGTAGTCTTCTGAATTAGATAGAGCTTGTACTTCTAACAGGTAACTTGGTATTTTAAATTAAAATTAGAATCATAAATACACTAAAACAACATGAAAATAGTAAATACTAAAAAACTAAATAGATAGGAGAATGTGAATTTAATTAGCAGCCGTCTTTTTTATAACGATTAAATGTATTAAAAGTAACGTATTAAACAAAAAAAATACCAGAAACATTATTCAATTAATCAAAATTTTGATTTTCTTTTCCCTCGTAAAGTGAAGATGGGTGTTTTTGGAATATACACGAAGACACTTTTTATTAAAACTTGAAATAAATTGCATAAACCATTTACGACAAATAAAGAAATTCAGTCGTTTCCTTCAATCAGAAGAATGAAAAAGAAAACGTTTAAACGAGAGATAGACAAAAAAAACATCTTCAACTTGAACTCAAAAAATAAAATACGTAAAATAAGAACTCTGCACGAATATCTAAGATTTTATATTGTCAAAGTAGCAAATCAGGTGAGATTCCAGATCTCAGTCTTCATAAGTCAATATAGAAACTTCGAAACTCACGTAGTAACAACTTAAACCAAAAAGATAAATGGGTCTAAACCAATTTAATACATCAATATATAAATTTTCATTCATGCAAATCCAAAAAAGATCTTTGATATTCGAAAAGATGTTAAAAACGACCCTCTTGTCGAGCTCAATTTGCACATATACCGCCAATTCCTTCTCGCATTCCTTCGAACAGCATCGGATTGAGTAACTATTTCGCTGCAGTCGAGGAAAGAAGGAGGGTCCTCGTAATGAACATGTCTTCTCTTCGTATATCCTGCAATAAGAAGTGCAATACAAGGTTGGTTATAGATAAGATCATTCAAATTTATTTCTGATTCCCTAAAGTACTGAACAACCCCACCAACTATTCTAATTCGTGTTCTCATATCAGTCTAGTATATTTTTCAATGCCGGTTCCAGCACTTTGGGCGATGAAGATATCGTTTCTGTATCTTAGCATTTGTAAATAAGTATTCAAAGCACAATTAGGTACCATAATTGAATTTTTCGTTTCACAACTTGAAAATTAAATACAAAAGAATGCCATTGTTAGAAATATGAAATTCTTATTGCCAATTATTCCAAATAGCACATGCAAAAGTTTTCGAAAGTAATAGTACCTCAATGACAGGAGCAAGGTCATTTCCCATGTAAAGTTACTATTATTTAGATAATTTAACATAAGGATTGTGGTGGAAAAAATTAAGCATCTTGCAAAAATTTCAAGCTTCTTGCAATGAAACTGTTGCATTCCTCAAGATTCTCAAAGTACTCAATTGTTTATTTCATGTACCAAAAAAAGTAAAATTTCATATTGATTTTTGGTTCAGAGATTCTCAACTTTGATCTGAACCCCGTAAAACTTTCTTTAGTTCCGTTAAAAATGTCAGTATAGTTCCCCAGTGCATGTGATGTTGAAGGTTTAGAAATATGAGCTTGATTTCTACTGAACTAATTAAAATTGAATAATTTACCAAAGGAAAAAAATTGGGAGTAATGACCAAAAATCATATATATTTTTGGTTTCCGTTTTCTATCTAGAAACCCAAAAAATAACCAGAGCAAAGTTATATTTATTCCAAATATATTAACTATTGTATTTTCATATATATCTCACAGCCTTATGATTCTCGGAAAGGTTTTTTTCTTAAACATGAATATGCAAAGTGGCAAAAGCAAAGAAAAATAAGCTCGTTTAAATAAACGAAATCAAGATTTTCATAATCTTTTTGTATGCGCACTACTCAGAAGCATATTTTGTACTACCTACTAAAGCTTTCCAGAACACCGGAAATAATTTGCACTGAACAAAAAGGACTCTCATTACAACTTTGTCATGCATTCGCTTTGTATCTTTCCTACCATGACTTGTTGAATATGAACTTGAAGCACCATATGTCAAAGCTTTTTCCATCCCTTATAGACGCGGTAAAACATTAAAACACTTAAGTACCATTGCTTTTTCACTTTTGGCCGCACATTAAAGTTTGACGGCATCCTTCTCGGATAGAGCGAATGAAAAGGTTGGTCGTACAAACCAAATCCCCCAAAAAATAAAAAATTGCATCAATTTTGGGCCCAAATTGATACAGGAGCGCCTTTCCCTAAACCCGTAACAAACAAAAACATTCAGCGTGGGACCCTCAACAAGAACCCAAAATATTTTTGTTTGGTCACATCTGACCGTTGAACCCAAAGCGCGCGTGTAGTCTGAAAGCCGCAGAGAAGAGGCAAAATTTCGCAAGGTCCCGTGTCGACCAGGAGTAGACATCAAAACTCTGTCCCTACACCCCAAACTCCCTATCCTCATCCGTCTCACCCCCCGCTCTCAATTGATACGGGAAACACCCACCTCATAAGGAAAATGAGCGATGTAGGAAAAGAGAACATCTGAAGTGCAGCAGAATTCTTTAAGTTACTTGATCCACCAAGACGACCGGTAGCATCACCTTTCTATACAAAAAATTCGTCTACCGACATGAATTTCTCGCGTACGGACTTATTTAGCTGTCGTGGAAGTCTGAAAATACGCTCAACCTGTGCTTCAGTGAATTTCGGCGTCCTTCTACTCGTGCGGCAGAAAAACTCTTGGTTTAACTGCAAAGACGAACCTTGAACCCCCATCTCCCTGTTCCCAGCACGTCCCTATTGAGATCCAGCCCGACGTCCCGTCTGCTCACAGCACCTGGAACAGCGGCGGCAGACGTCATACAGGCCGCGACGGCCTCTTCATCAGAATCTGAACTGCCGCTCATGTTGTACCCGCACGCTGAAATGGTTGGTCGTTCTGTTGGACGTTTGCCTAAACAAAATTCAGTTTTTTTGTCCGACATGCGCCATGGCGCCACGCGCCATCTTTAGTTTAGTTTAGGATGGCCATCGTTCCAGTCGCTCTTGCAATAATTTAATAGGATGTGCCCTCAAAAATTGTTCGAAATTAGTCGAAAGCTCTATTTTTCAATAAAATTTACAGATTCATATATTATGTTAATGTCATCTACTTTTTGGAGCCTCGACATACGGGCTGATTCAAGGTTTGTCGGTATTGATTTATAAAAAAATCCCGCCGGCATTTTGAATACTGAGATTTACCTGTTTCATGCTGGAGAAACGTATTTTCATAAATGATTATACACCTTGGCTAACTCGTGAACGGGTGGCGTAACGTTTTGGAACTTTTAGATTTATGCTAGGCTAAATCTGAATAAGGCATTGAGTCAATGAATTCATTAAAATAAGTTCAATTTAAAATATGTACTTTATACAGTGCGCACACGAATATTAACCGGGTCCCATTTTTTAAAAGATTTCCGTAATTATCAGGAGTTCCGGAACTTCCCATTTTTTCTG
>JAVCKV010130874.1:7493-19141 GCA_032274145.1 Herpochondria borealis | reverse complement strand
TCGGCGTTTACACCATCACCCTGCTGGCAACCAGCGCGACTGCCGCCTACTCGGTCACAGCGCCGGATGGCACGGCCCTTCCGAATGGCGCCGTGGGCACCGCTTACGTGAGCACGCACGCGAGCTTCCTGATCTCGTCCGCCGGAACGATGACCATCGGCGACTCCTACGCACTGACCGTGACCGCCAGCGATGGCACGGAGGCCGTGTCCGATACCTTCGGGTTCGGCGTGCGGCCCATCGATGATGCGCCGGTGGTCGGGGATGATGCCATTGCCGTGCGCGATGATGACCTGACCCGGATCGACGCCGCGACCCTCTTGGCCAACGACAGCGATCCGGAGGGCGAGGCGCTCTCCATCATCGCGATCGAGCAGATCGGGGCCGGTTCGGTGGCCCTGAACGGGGATGGCTCGGTCACCTATACCCCGACGGCGGGTTTCGTGGGCGAGGACAGCTTCGCCTACATCACCAGCGACGGGACCAACTCGACGCGCGGCATGGTTGCCGTGACGGTCGAAAGCGCCTTCGAGGATGCCGATGAGCAAGGCACCACGGGCGATGATCGCATTACCGGCGACCGGTTCGGCGATTCCACCGTGGATGCGGGCGCAGGCGATGACCGGGTGAAAACCGGCTCCGGCGATGACGTCGTTGCGGGTGGACAGGGAGACGACCGGATCAACACCGGCTTCGGCAATGACCAGATCTTCGGCGGCAGCGGTAACGACCGCGTCAATGGCGGGTTTGGCAACGACATCCTGCTCGGCGGGTCCGGAAACGACCGGCTCGACGGTGGGTTCGGGCGCGATACCATCGATGGCGGCACCGGGGACGATATCCTCCGGGGTGGCCTTGGCAGCGACCTGTTCCGCTTCGGCGAGGGCTATGGCTCTGATACCATCCGCGATTACCAGACCGCGCGCACCTTCCGCCGCTTCTCGATTGAGGGCGACCGGATCGAGATCGACATTGACGGCGTGGCTTCCTTCGACGATCTCTTGTCCTACGGTCAGGATCGCAGGGGAGGGGTGCTCTTCGATTTCGGCGATGGGGACGAACTGTTCCTGCGTGGAACGCAACTTGCCTCTCTCGACCGCGACAGCTTCACTTTCGCATGAGCGGATACTGAACCATGGCCCGGAAAGCGGAGAAGAACGCCCTGAAAGAGGGCATGGGGCGGATGCGCGGGGCGTTCGTGTTCGTCGCCCTGTTCAGTGCGCTGGTCAATCTGCTGATGCTGACCGGGCCACTGTTCATGTTACAGGTCTACGACCGGGTGCTGGCCAGCCGGTCGGTGCCGACGCTGATCGTGTTACTAGCGGTGGTGATTGGGGCCTTTGCTCTGCTGGGATTGTTCGACCTGCTGCGCCACCGCATTCTGTCGCGCGCGGCCCATGGTCTGGACAAGGAAGTCGCCCCGGCAGCGTTCCGAAGCTGGATCGTGCGGTCAATGTCCCCCGGCACGCCCGGCTATCGCCCGCTGAACGACCTGTCCACCCTGCGCGGATTCCTGTGCAGCCCCACGGTGCTGGCGTTGTTCGATCTGCCATGGTTCCCGCTCTATATCGGCGTCGTCTTCATGCTGCATGTCAAGCTGGGCCTGTTGGCCACGGCAGGGGCGGTCGTCGTGATCCTGCTTGCGCTGCTGAACGAGGCGGTAACCCGGCGCGCGGCTGCCGATGCGGCAAAGGGCGAAATGGCCGAGAGCCGCTTTTCCGATCAGACGCAGGGCAACGCTGAAAGCGTGCTGGCCATGGGCATGGTCGGCAATGCGATCCGCTCGTGGCGGGGCTTGCGCGACCGGGCACTGTCGGACATGCAGCGCGCGAGCGAGCGCTCCGAGGCGATCACCGCGACCTCCAAAGCATTCCGCCTGCTGCTGCAATCGTGCATCCTCGCCCTCGGCGCATATCTGGCCATCGGGCAGGAAATCACGCCCGGTACCATCGTCGCCGCCTCGATCATCGCGGGCCGTGCGCTGGCCCCCATCGACCAGACAATCGGTGGCTGGAAGATGATCAAACGCGCACGCATGGCCCGCGCGCGCCTTGGCGATTTCGTGAAGGTCGAGGGCGGCGGGGCGGCAAAGCCCGTCCAGCTTCCCGCGCCCCAAGGCAATATCCAGCTTCGCAACGTCACGAAATTCGCGCCTTCGGGCCGCACGGGAGAAGGGCGCCCCATCCTCTCCGATGTCAGCTTTGAGCTCAAACCCGGCCAGGGTCTGGGCGTCATTGGGCCAAGCGCGGCGGGTAAATCTACCCTCGCACGGCTGCTGGTTGGATTATGGATGCCGGATCGCGGGTCGGTGCGGATCGACGGGGCAACCTTCGATCAATGGCCGTCCGAGCAGATTGGGCCGCATATCGGCTATCTGCCCCAGCAAGTGACGCTGGTGCCGGGGACCATCGGCGAGAATATCGCGCGTTTCGACCCCGACGCCTCACATGAGGATATCGTCGCTGCGGCCCGGCTGGCGCGGGTGCATGACATGATTCTCGGGTTCGCCGATGGCTACGAGACGAGCACGGACAGCGCGCTCAGCCCGCTGACCGGCGGGCAACTCCAGCGCATCGGGTTGGCGCGGGCCGCCTTTCGCAATCCGGCGCTGGTGGTACTGGATGAGCCGAATTCGAACCTTGATGCCGAGGGCGATGCGGCACTGGCCGAGATGATCCATACTCTGCGCGCGGGCGGCTCTACGGTCGTCGTCATGGCCCACCGTCCGAGCGCCATCGCGGCGGTGGATACCGTCATGGTCCTCGCGGATGGCACGGTGGCTGATTTCGGCGACAAGGTCGAAGTTCTGCGAAAAGCGACGAGGGCAGCATGACAAACGATAAACCACCACGGACCGGCTGGGGCCTGACGGCATTCTTCGGGACGATCCTGCTGGCCGGAGGGGTCGGTGGCGGTGTCGCATGGGCGAACTACGCCATGCTGTCGAGCGCGGTGATGGCCAGCGGCAACGTCGCGGTCGCGGGTCAGCCGAAATCCGTCCAGCATCTCGATGGCGGCATCGTCAGCAAGATCGCCGTGGCTCAGGGCGACGGGGTGCAGCAGGGGCAATTGCTTATCGCCCTCGACGCGACGACCATCGAGGCGAACCTGCGGATCTATGAACGGCGGCTGCGTAGCGCCCTCGTGCAGCGCGCGCGGCTGCAAGCAGAACTCGACCGCCGCAGGGATCTTACCTTACCCGTGACAGAGGGGCGTCGCTTCGGCCTTGGCGACTTGGCGGCATCCGGCGCGCGGCAACGTGACATGATGGAAGCGCGTGCGGTGAACCGTCAAAGCGAGTGGGCGCAATACGACCAGAAACTGGCGCAGTTCGGCAACCAAATTGCCGGGGTGCAGGGCCTCCTGCGCCAGAAAATCAGGCAGATCGAAGGGTATGCCGGGGAACTCAATGACCTGCGAACGCTCGTCGCCAAGTCGCTCGCACCGAGGAGCCGCTTGCTCGCGCTGGAGCGGGCAGAGTCGGACATGCGAGGGCAAGTCTCAGAGCATCTTTCGGAAATTGCGCGCATCAAGAACTCCATTGCCGAAGCACGGCTGGCACAGGAACAGATATCAAAGACCTTCCGCGAGAAGGTGCTCGAAGAACTGGAGACCGTCGAAGGCAGCATCGACGAGCTGACCCAGCAATTGCAATCGACCCGCGCACAGCTATCGCGCATCGAAATTCGCGCGCCGGTCTCGGGTACAATACATGAGCTGAACGTCTTCACAATCGGAGGCGTGGTCCAGCCCGGCCAGACGGTGATGCAGATCGTTCCTGCAAGCAACGAGCACGAACTCGAAGTCTTCGTCGATCCCCAATCCATCGACGAGATCAGGCCCGGACAACCTGTCACGATCCGCTTTCCTGCGTTTCACCAGAGCAAGACGCCAGAACTCTTCGGCTCGGTCGGCACGATCTCTCCGGCCAGCGTGGTAGACGAGCAGAGCGGCGTCGCCTTCTACCGCGTTATCGTCTCCTTGCCCCCCGAACAGGAAGCGCGGCTGGACGGCAAGGCTCTGATCCCCGGAATGCCCGTGGAAGCCCAGTTCCCCACCGGCGAACGCAGCGTGCTGAGCTATCTCGTCAAACCGCTCGGCGACAACCTGACCAAGGCATTCCGGGAGGAGTAGACGCGCCGAAGACCGGAGCGGTGCTGCTCTCAATTCGTCATCAAATCGGTTGCCACGGGGTTGATCGGGGTGCGGTCCGCCGCTTCCTTTTACGGGACGTCGCATGATGCGCGACATTCTGTAAGGGAGACGAGCGATGTACTATTCAGGTGGCCTTCACGGTGAGCATGGTGAACACGGCGAGCACGGAGAGACTGGCGGTATCGGCAGGCTCAACACGACTGGCCGCACGAATGTCTATTCCTCGCGGGCGGCGATCCGCACGGCGGAGGCCGTCACGGGCCCCTGGACCTCGCCCGACGTGTCACGGATGCAAAGGGTCGCCAACCCGACTGCGGCCATGCGGCAGGCCAGCACACGCATCCGGGGCATCGTCGCCATCGACGCCCTGTTGTCGCCGTTCAGCTACGATGTCGCCCCCGATGACGGAACGGGGACAGAGGCCGCGTCCGTCACGCTGACGGTGGAGGAAACGTGGAACGCGAAGGTGGCGGAAACGCGAGGCGGGGAGGTGGATGACGCCGCGGAAGCACGCGAGGTGACGGTGAACATTCCGCTGCTCGAATTCCATCGACCGAAGAAGGCCGAGACTGCCACGAAGCAGATGAAGGCCACCCACGATGCCACCAAGTTCCGCATGGAACGCTCGTCCGAAATCCTGTCCCAGATCGTGGACCAGACCCTTCAGTTCGAGAGCGTCGTGGATGTCACCGGTCCGCGCCGCCCCTATACGCGGGAGCTTCTGAACCTGTTTCAGGCGGCGACGGTGCGTCCGGAGCAGGTACTGAAGATGGCGATGAACGTACCGCGTCCCGGCGATTTCTCGGCCCAGATCGCCCCGATGATTCCACCGCCGACCCATGGCTCGTTCCCCTCCGGCCACGCGACGGAAGCATTCCAGCTCGCAGAGACGCTCAGTGCGTTCGCGGCCATCGGGACTTCCGAGGAGGACGCAGCCACGAGCCGGGAGATGATCATGCGCCGCGCGGAGCGGATCGCGACCAACCGGGTCGTGGCGGGACTGCATTATCATATGGATTCTGCCGCCGGACAGTTGCTCGGCCTCACTCTTTCGCATCATTTCCGGGCCTGTCTCGAAGGGCAGGAGGCTCCGCTGCACGCCTGGCGCTTCCATGCCGATGAATACACCACGGGCGATTTCGACTGGCGGGATATCGACACGGCCTTCAACCGTGTTCTGGCGGGGGGGCAGGTGCCGGGCAAATTCTCGCCTTATCTCGAATATCTCGGAACCGTCACCCCTTCGCGGGCCGGGATCACGGCGCGGGGACTTGGGGATGGGCTGCGCGATCTATGTGTCCGCGCCCGTGCCGAGTGGAATTAAGGGGAGGACATCGACATGGCCGGACAATGGATCACCGAAACGCTGATAAATGAAGCGGTGACGGAAACCCGCCCGGAAATCGACTGGCTCGATTCCGTGATCGGACGACGCGCGCAGGCATTCATCGTCACCTTGTCGCTGACGCAGAATGCAGCGCGGGCGTTGCTGACGGCGTTGGCGGAGGCCAATGGTTTCCGCGATGATGTGCCGGATTTCCCGCAGGACGTATTGCTGTTCGACCGGCTGACCCAGCTCGTGCTGGGGGCCGACGGCCCCGGTCTCGCGATCAGCCAGTCGGCCTTCGACCGGTTCGCGGGACAGGCACTCCGCAGCGATGCGGAGGGGGTGGAAGCGCTGTTAGACGTCGTGGTGTCCCGCGATGATCTGGAGATATTCCAGAGTTTCGCGCGGATTACCAGCATTCCCGACAATGCCGTGCCGGGCGTGACGGTGCTCGATGTAGTGGCCGCGGACGAGATAGACTTGAGGGAGTTGGATGACCAGTTCGACGACCCGGATCGCGACAAGCTGAACCCGCCGCCCTTGCCCTCCGGGCCCAGGGGCGGCGACGACGGGATCGTGCTGATGGCGATCATCGACGAGGGGATCGGCGTGCTGAACGACCGGTTCCGCGACACCGCGACAACCACGCGCATCGAGTATTTTCTCGACATGGATGCCTTGCGCTCCGACGAGATCGATGCGCTCGGGGCAGTTCGCGATCCACTGACCGGGACGCGGGAATGGTCGAAGGAGATTATCGAGGCCCATACCTTGACCGAACCTGACGAGGCGGCGGGTTATCGCCGCATGGGCCTGATCGACAGCGAGTCAGGGCGGCGACAACCGCATCTGAGCCGCATCACCCACGGCACCCATGTCCTCGACCGTCTGGCCGGCTTCGACCGCCATGACGAGGCCGAACACGAGGCGTCGTGGCTACGACCGATCCTCGCCGTGCAGCTTCCCCACGGCGTTGCCGCCGACCGCACGGATGCCGAGATGGACAAGGCGCTCGCCCTCGCGCTTGGCTGGATCGGACGGCGGGCCACCACCCTGCGGCCCCATGGCAAGCTGCCACTCGTGGTCAATTTCAGCTTCGGCAACTATGCGGGGCCGCATGACGGCACGGGGCGGATCGAAAAGGTCATCGCCGATTTCATCGAGGAGTACCGCGCCGACGGCACCCCCTGCGAGGTGGTGCTGCCCGCCGGAAACAGCTTCCAGTCCCGGGTTCATGCCCGTATCACCCTGACGCCGCAGGAACCGGAGACGACCCTGACCTGGCGGATCGATCCGGATGACCGCACCTCAAGCTTCGTGCAACTCTGGCTGCCTCCTGACCCCGAAGGCCAGCACCGCCAGCGGATCGCCGTGGAACTGATTCCGCCACGGCGCACGCCGGAGGAGGGCGCGGCCTCGGAGCTGGGCAGCACGCTGAGCTGGAAGCTTGATGACGATACGGTGCTGGCGCGCCTCTATCACCAGAAGCGGAGTACGCCCGACCACGTGCGCGAACGTATCACGATCTGCGTGCGACCCACGTCACCGTGGAAGGCGGAAGACGTGATCGTGCCGTCCGGCGACTGGACGATCCGGCTGAAGGCGCTCGATCCCGTCGAACCGTTGACGGTGGAGGCCCGCATCCAACGCGACGATCCCGTCTCCTACGAGCCGCGCCGGGGGCGGCAATCGACCTTCCGCGACGACGGCTACCGCACCCACGATCCGCTGACGGGCAATCCGGTAAATCGGGTGGGTCTCGACGACGGCCCCACGCAGCGCGACCAGACCCTGAGCATCTATGCGACCGGGAATGCGCCGCTGGTGGTCGGCGGGTACATGGACAGCGACGGAACGCCCGCCCGCTATTCGTCGGCGGGGCCGACCGGCGGAGCGCGGCGCGGTCCCGATCTGGCCGCTGTCAGCGAGGTATCGCCTGCATTCCCCGGCGTGTTAGCCACGGGAACGTATTCGGGAAGCTGGGCGCGCTTGGGGGGAACCAGCGTCGCGGCGCCCGCTGCCGCCCGCGCCTTGGCCGATGCCATCGCGGCGGGAGGGACGCGCCAGACGTTTCTCGACTCGGTCGCCGCAATTGGCCCTCCCGCATGGCCCGACAACCCTGAGGAACCTGCGACCGCTGGGCGCTGCGGGGTCGGACGGCTCATGGGGACGGGGCGGAGCGGAGCGTAAGCTGATTCGCCCCACGAGAACGACGATAATCCGGCACGCCCAGTCGTCGGGCCGGATGGAACCCGAACACTGAATCGCGACGGGATGATATCGTCGTCCTGTGTTCCGAAACGGTTCAATCTGAAACCCTCTACTTTACAACCTGCACCCCAATCTGTTGTACTGCGCCCCATTAAGTGCATTCACTTTGGATATTCATTACGGGGACAGGGCGTGCAGGGGGGATCGAAGCAGCGTTTGGGGGCACATCCCCGTCTGACGCTCGTGGGGCGGGTACGGCTCGAAGACGGACAGGGCAACGAGGTTCCGCTGTCGGATCTCAAGGTGCGAGCGATCCTCGCAATCCTCGCGCTGTCGCCGGATCGCTGCCGGGCACGGCAGATGCTCAGTGCGATGCTCTGGCCCGACCGCGCTCAAAAGCAGGCTGAGGGAAGCCTCAACACGGATCTGTACAAAATCGGCAAGCTGTTTGAAAGCTGGCCCGGCGCATTCAGCCGCGACCGGACAGTGGCGCGGCTCGACGGAACCGGCGTCACCGTCGATCTGGATGACTTCGACCCGAAGGAATGGTCGAGGCGCTGGGGGCGCACGCCACCCCGACTAATGGAGGATCTGGACCTTGATGGCCCGTTCGAGGACTGGCGGCGCGAGCGGCAACACGCCTTCGAGCGCCGCTTTGAGGAGGCACTGAACGCAAGCGACGATCTCGACCCGCTCTATGCCCAAGGGTGGCAACCGACGGAGGCGCGGCCTGGCGTGGTCATACTGCCTATGGGCAGGCCCGGGTCGGAAGAGGATTACTTCGCCACGCTCATGCTGCGCGAGACATTCACCCGCTGTCTGTGCGAACACGGCGTCTTCGACGTGACGGAAGACCCCGACATGCCCGTGGGCACGGAGATCGCGGTGGACACCCGCACCTGCGCGGGAGGGGTGATCATCGTGCTGACCCTGCGCGACCGCCAGAGCGGAATGCGAATATGGTCCGCCACGCGCCAGTTTCGGGGATCGTTGGATGAGTTTTCCTCCGGCACTGCATTCCGATTATTCGTGAACGAATTGTGCTGGGCGATCGCGCGACACTGGAGCACGCGATACGTAGGACGGGACGCGCGCATGATCGACGCCCTGACCGCCGTACAGGCGATGTTCGCGCTGGACCCTTCGAGACTGGATTTTGCCGACAGCCTTCTGGCAGAATCCTGGGACCGGGACCAGCGGGCGACATCGCTGGCGTGGCGAGGCTATCTAAGGACCTTCCGCTTCGGCGAGCGCATGGGCGACGATGCGGAAACGCTGCGCGAGGAGGCGCGCGCACTGATCACCCAAGCGCTTGAACTGGACCCTTCGAACTCGATGGTACTGGCGCTGGCATCCCATGTGCATTCCTTCCTGCTCGGCAACCGGCATTTCGGCCACGATCTTGCGGAACGGGCGGTAAAGCTCAATCCGGCCAATCCACTCGCCCTCGGCTATCTGGGACGCAGCACGTCGCATTTCGGAGACCACGAAGCCGGGTACGCCCTCACGGCCAAGGCGCGTGAGATCGCCGGGCCGTCGCCTTTCCGCTACACCCTCGATTTCCTGTGCGGGATCACCGCACTCTTGTCGGGACGCACGGACGAGGCTTTGCGCCTCGGCGAAACAGCGCTGGCCCAAGCCCCCGATTATCAGGCGCCGCAACGCTATCTCATTCCGCTCTACATGAAGGCGGGAAACCGGACGAGGGCGCGGGAAATACTCGAGAACCTGCGCCGGGTTGCGCCGGGCTTCAGCCTCGACGCGATGCGCGACACGCTTCCCGTCGCGGGAATACGCGAGGCCGGATTGCTCGATATGGGCGATGCAGACCTGTAAGCGCAGGTCGTATTTCCACATTTTCTATCCATACAGCTGCGTTTTGAGCATTCCTTGAGAAGGAAATGACGCCCGGTTGAGAACCGTGCGCGATGTCGAACGGCAACCCATGTGCCGGAGAGACCGATGCGCCGATACCTTCAAACCAGTTTCCTGTTCGTCCTGCTTCTGACTGTCCCCGCGACAGCGCAAACCCTGCCGCCCGGAAGCGGGCAGCCCTTCCGGACCGCCCCCGTCCCATCCGTCACCGGGCCACGGGGATCGCTCGATGAGCGGCTGAAACCCTTCGTCATTCCGGTGGTTCCCCGCGTAGCATTCCCCGACGCCCTCGTCCTCCCGCCGCGACGGATCGAGACACCGGGATCGACGCCGCTGGATGCTCTGGACCTCCCCAGGGTCTTCGCCAACCCGCGCTTTCCGGTAAAGGACATTCTGGACGGGGTCATGCTGCCAGATACCGGGGGACCGGAGTTCGATGCCGTTCCCACGCGACGGAGCCGGGTCGGCGGGCCGATGTCGGAGGCGACTTACAGGGCATTGGCCGCAACCCCGACGAAAGCGGGGATCGACGCCCTGCTCGCCGGGAAAGTGGCGGTTCCGGCGACGCTCGATCCGGCAGAAGCGGTGCGGGTACGCGCGCTTGGCGGGATCGAGGATCATGCGCGGCAATTCGGCAGTGACGGAGTCCGGACGCGCGACATCGCCATGTACCTGTCCGGCATGACCGGGATCGTGCCCGATACCCTCGACATGCTCGATGCCTATGAGAAGGCCCTGCGGGAGGCGATGCAGACCGGCGGTGTCCTTCGCAGCTACGAACTCGAAACGCTGCGCGCTCTCGATACACCGGCATACCGGGCGCAGGCCACGAAATGCCTCGACGTATCCGCTGACGCGGCGGACAGCCTGATCCTCTATCCCTTCACCGTGGACAACAATCCGGTCTTCGAGCTTGCAGGCGGCGATGTGACGATCAAGTCGGTCGGCGATTGCGTGAGACTTCCGGGATATTACGATCCGAGAACGCCACCGGCCAAGCCTTCAGATGTAGCGCACATTGCACGCCCGAACAGGCCCTGCGACGTACTCGGCCAGGATACCTGCTTCCATGCGGCCACGATCCTGACCGTGATGAAAGTGCAGGATCAGCCGCCCGGCGATGACTTCTGCTCGGGCACGATGCTGACGCCGACGGCGGCGCTGACGGCGGCGCATTGCGTCTGTAACGGTACCCTCGACCAGATCACGCTCGGGAACAAGAATCCGCATATCGGCGGCTCCGGGACGCGCGCGTCGCAGGCTCTGAACAGTGGGGGCAGCCTCCTTTTCGGGAAGACCGACCCCGCCGACCGCGAGTCCTGCCGTGCCTTCAACGCCTGGGCAGCCGGGACCGGATCCGAGGAAGACGCGGTGAAACATCGCGACATGGCATTGGTGCGGCTGAAACAACCGGTAAGCTTTCCGGCGAAGCACACGACCGTCGCCCTGCTGCACCCCGATCTGCTCAAGGATATCAGGACGATCTTCATCGCGGGCTTCGGCGTCAGCAGCACGTCCGTCGGGGTGAAGAACTATTTCGGCGTCGATCTCGACCTCGCCCAATGCGCGACGGTGCCCGAGAACTTCCCCGGAAGCGTTTGCCTGCCGGATTTCGAGATCGCGATCCTCGGGCGCAACGACTTTTGCAACGGTGACTCGGGGATGGGAGTCTACGTGCGGCTGACGGATGACAGCCTTGCACTGGTCGCCGTCGGCTCGCGGGGCGTGGAGACTGATTGTGGGAAGGGCGGGGTGCTGGTCACCGTCGCCGACCCGGACGTGCACAATTGGCTGGCCGCCGCACTCGATCCGCTGCCACCCGTTATCCAGGATATCTCGCTGATCGATCCCATCCACCTGTCCCTCAAAGTGGCGAAAGCGGACAGCGCTCCCATGCACAGGAATTGATATGAAAACCTTTCTCCATCTCGTGCTGGCGCTGACCGTCGCCCTGGCCTGCGGCCTGACGGCCCCCTCCGGACACGCGCAGGATACCGATGTCGCGCGACCCGATACCGGCCCCGACATCAGCACGCTGCGTGCCCGCGCCAATGCGCGGACGAAGATCGCGATTGCCGTC
>JAVCKV010130763.1:0-19147 GCA_032274145.1 Herpochondria borealis | reverse complement strand
CTATGGGCTGCAAGAGATCTTGCCGGTGTTAAACGGGTGTTTGCATCAGAAGCTGCCCATGTATCGATAGACAAGGCCGCTAACATTTTGGGTTTGTCGCTAACCAAGTTGCCGTGCGGAGCGAATGGTCAATTAGATGATTTGGCCTTGCCCGATAATTTAAATGATGCAGCATTAGTGTTAACCGCTGGTACTACCAGTGCGGGTGCCGTCGATTCGTTAGCACTGGCTGGGCGGGCAGCATGGACGCATGTCGATGCCGCTTGGGCGGGAGCTTTGCGTTTTTCAGATGAGCATGCCGATAAACTTGCGGGGATTGAACACGCAGATTCGGTCGCGGTGTCGGCTCACAAATGGTTGTATCAACCCAAAGAGAGTGGTGTTTTGATGTTTCGTGATGTTGAATCTGCCAATAGCGTGCTAAGCGTTAGTGGTGCTTACTTGACTAAACCTAATGTTGGTTTGTTAGGTTCACATGGCGCTACAGCGGTTCCTCTATTAGCAACACTGACGGCTTGGGGCCGGGTAGGGCTTGCACAACGTATTGAAGCGGCTATGGGGCATGCAGATGCATTGGTCGCGTTTTTGAAAACGTTAGATGGTGTTGAGGTATATAGCGACAATGTTAGTGGCGTTGTTTTGTGGTGGGTAACGGGAATAGATTCGACAGCCATTGTTGCGAAGCTGCCACAAGGGTGTGCGTCTTTAACAAACGTTAATGGTGTGCAGTGGGTTCGGCATGTTAGTGCTAATCCTAATGTTGATATGGGTGCGCTGCTGGCGAGTGTGAGGGCTGTAGTGGCTGATTCAGTTATCGTTCCGCGCTAGGTTTGGGCGAGTGGACGTTATCGCGTTATGAGCTGTTTGTATTGGCCAACGGATGATGAGTAGGGATGGTTAGTTCAATAACTTAATTAGAATGTTTAGCTTAATTGAAAATCGGACAAACATCATTATGATTCTGAAGAAATAGTATGGAAGCTGAAATATTAAGTCTACCGCCTTTATCTGGAGATTTTGAAGAGCACAATTTTTCGAAATCTGGAAATACCTTATGGGTAAAGTTCTATGACGAAGAGTATCTGGAATGGGTGGGTGTTTTCAGCCAAAGCAGCTGGAGTTCATTCAACACAGTTGTTCGAGTGCCCAATGAAAAGCTATTTCTCGTTGTGGCTGGAGGGCAGGGGTATTTTGTTAACCCCAACTCAAGAAAAATTGAATCGACCACCGACTGGGATAGTATTGAAAATATAATCTTCAATGAGGAGAGTGGATATATTGTCGCAACAGATGGGTTGTGCATTGCTCTGTTTCAAGGGCCGAAGTTACACTGGTCCGGGCAAAGAGTATCGGTTGACGGCATTAGTTTCACAGGGCAGTCCGGTCCTATAGTCAATGGGGTATTGAATGATCTTTCTGACGATGGTTGTGAATTTACATTTAATGTTAGAACGCGCGAGCTTAAGGCTGCATGGGTATTTTCTGACAATTGGGGCTAACGAGCATGAAACGGGTAGGATAAGTACGATTATAGGATTGATCATTCGAGGTCGCACTCCAAACATTAGCGTGAACTCGACGGTTGCAATTGCTAAGCAGCCGAGTACGCCAGAACGTTTAGCAATTGCAACCGCAAGTTACGGAGGTTGTTAGGTTTCAGTTATAATTTGTATAGGAATGGCAAAGATAATATTGGCATAAGGAGATTTTCAATGAATGTGCAAGAGCATATGGACCGCGATAAATACATATACGAACTACTCCAAGGTCACTATAAAGATAGTTTTCGTTTCGGAAGGCCGTATTCGAATACTTGGGAGAAATGGACATTAATTGCTATTGGATTTTTTGCTGTTCTACTTTTTCTTGTGCTAATTTTTCATCGCTTCTACCCATCGATTTACACGACATTATCTATCAGCCTAACATTTATATTGGCGACGGTTTCCTATATTAGTTATTCGATTTCATTCATATGGAAAAATATACGAGATCTATTTTCTTCAACGTCGACATACTTTCAGCCCTTGATGATTCGCATTGAAGAAGATAAAAAAGTAGTAGCTGAACTAGATCAGTACTCGTCAAGTGAGCTAGAAAGAGTTCGTAGACGACTTGAGCAAACTCAGTCTCACCAAAATGCTTGGGTTACTTATGTGTTGGGTGCATCGGCTAAACTCGGCTTAGTGCCTGCTGCATTCGCGTTATATGCCCTTTATACGAAATTGTTAGCGCATAAAATACCGGAAAACTTTGATATTATAATTATTGCACTAATTGTTGGATTGTCCGTAGGAGCTGCGCAGTCTAATTGGGTAATGCTAAGAGTAAATTCTATGATATTTTTGATCGGAGAAGCGCTAGAGATAAAATCTGGCGTAGAAACCTAACAATGCCTTGCAGACGAACGGTTGCGTTCAGCACTCAACCATGAGTACCTCAGAACACACACTGAGCGGCACCGTCGCTGACGGAGGTTGTTAGCCGTTCCAGTTTCTACTACGATTACGTGATGGTACTTTTTTAGTAACTAAAACCAGAGAAAATCCCGTGACATCTAAAGACGAGGAATTCACTTGCTCAGTGCATGGGACCGCAGAACCAGCATATGTATGCGAGCACCTATTAAGTAATCCAGCACAGTTCTGGTTTAGCGAACTTGCAACAATAGAGAACAAATGTCCCGATGCATGGTGTAGAGAGTGTGAAGCTCAATTTCAAAAATTTGGCGAATGGACGGATGAAAACTCAATAGCCGACAGTATAAAAGTAATCTGTCAATACTGTTATGAAAATAACCGGATGCAGAGTGTCCCCCATTGCATGTCAGAAGTAGCAGAATCATGGGATATTTTTCTATCGCATTGTGTCACGCGACTGAAGCAGAAACAAAATGATTTACAAACACAATTCAAACTCAATGATCACAAACGCTGGGACTGGGATCAAGATACAGGTTCCCTTGTATTTTCCAATGACAACGTTCAAGCAGTAGTAAGCCAGATACAGTTTGTAGGCTCATTCTCTAGTTCATCGGACACGTGGCTATGGTCATGGGCAAACTCCTCACTCGATCCTGATAATTGGAAGGATGTCCTAAAAGTCCAGAAACACGGTGAAGAGTCGAACTACGTAAACCTGACAACGCCGCTGTGGGCCGCCGATGAAGTTGATGGCTGGGAAATGACAGCTGTAGCTGTAGAGCTGCTAAACGCCAAAGGTGCTTATCGCACTCCATCCGACAACGGATACACCTACCTTGCCATTATGGATTTAGCGTGGATTTCATAGCTAATAGAATATGTACAAAAAACGCCCTGATGACTTTTCTAACAAGTTTTAGCAAACTGACGCCTAACTAAGCCGTGAACTCGACAGGTTGATTTTTCACTCCCTGCGCTACCGCTTCGCTCCTGAAAACTCAACTGCAAGTTACGGCAGGTGTTAGCCGTACCAATCAAATGATATTACGATTGAATAGAAGCTCTGTATTGTTGAAACACTATCGTTGTTAAATTCGAAAGTCGAAGTAGGAATGAAAACGTATTTCTGGCAAAATAGTTTGTTCACTTGCAGGCAGCTCATTGTGTATACAGGACTATTCTGTCAATTATAAATTCGCCTAGGAACTTTTATAGCATGGATCCCATTGATAAGATTTACTCGAATATGGAGCACGCGTCAAGACAAAGCGGACGGTGGTATGTTGCTTCAATTTTATTTTCAATAATACTACTATCTGTGTCTCACGGAATCATCTCTGTAAAAAACGAAATCTCGTTTCTCGGAATAAAAATATCAATTACAGAAATTCAATTCATTACGGTGTTGATTCTCGTCGTAGTGATCGCTTATACCAGAGCTATTGCTGAAGGCGTACATGAGCATTACCTCCAACGTATATTGTGGCGAAACAAAGACAAATATATGGTTAACTTAGATCTATCAGATAAGGAATGGCGAAACGGTGTGGAAGTATCTCCGATACTTTCGATTATGATTAAAGATCACGTGATTGGTAGCCGTTCGCTACATAACATTCCTGGCTTTTTAGTGGTTTTATCAACCGGATTCGCGGGGATATTGTTCCCGCTCTTTGCTGTAGTTTATGGAGCATATACTGCCTATCAAGTTGTCGGTGCGGTTTGGTGGATTATTCTTCTATGTTTATTTTCTTGCTTTATGATGTTGTTTCTAGCATTTCGTGGTGTTTTGGATGCATTGGCATAGTGTTAGCAATACGATGTAATTGACATATTTTGTTAGTGTCGCGGTTAATTCCGACGTTCAACGGGCCTCCAACGAAGACAAGCTTGCCAACCGTATTCAGAAACCGTATTTGCAAATTGATATTCTACCGGTTGCAATAATCACACTCCAATTATGTTTTTAGCTGTCGAAATGCAATATGAATTCTTACAAAGATTGACGGCTAACTCAGCCATGAACTCGACAGATTGACTTTTTACTCGCTTCGCTTCGCTATCGCTCCATTCGCGAAAACTCAACTGCAAGTTACGGCAAATGTTAGGCGTCTTAATTTCAGTCGAGGAAATATTGATAAATGAATAGATTGAATATGACTGAACTCGGCCTGATGATGTGTTCCGCAGGTATTGTTTTTTTGCATCCTAAAGATATTAAAAATATCGATGAAAAATCAGACGAGATAAAGGAAGCAGCGGAAAAGTGTCATATTTATCTGATAGCTACTCGACCAAAAATTAGTTTTGTTCCAGGTAGTATCGGGTGGAAAAATGGAATGACATATGGGCGATTTAGATACGCTGAGAATGGTATTAATAAAGAATGTAATTTCCAAATGGAGGGTGAGCCAGCGTTTGATGAAATTCGAATTACTGATTTCCCTCATAACAAAATTGAGCTAATAAAAGATGAAGAGACGATCTATACAATTCCAGCATATATGCTTGTGCAGATGTGTAGTTCATTAGAAGAACCGTCCTTAACTGATCTATATGTTGAATACGTTGGAATGGCTTATGGTGACGGTGGCCGGTCAGCGAAAGATAGATTGCAGTCACACTCAACGCTGCAGAAAGTATTGGCTGACGTTAGCTACGACACCCCAAATTTAGACGCGTTTATTCTGATGTTTGAGTATGTTTCGCCTAGTGCTTTGATAACTATAGACGGGAGATCAAATACACTTGATCCAACAGAGGACAGAGATCCTGTTGCAGACCTAAATAGGATGAGCGAGGAAATATCGGAAAAACTAAGAATATGTTTAGTCGAAGCAGGGCTTATAAGATATTTTCGACCGAAGTACAATGAAATCTATAAAGAAACATTTCCGGATGTTGAGCACAAAATATTAAAGGAATTGTACGATATTGATATTTCTGCCCTTACAGTTGAAATTAACACCGAGGATATAAATTCGGCCCTTTATTCGGATAAACGCAACACTGGATTGCACCACATCGCTAACTTTGACTTGCACGATAAAACTATCCGAGAGAGTTTTTTCAACTTTGTTGGGGACCCCGACGGGCCAGATGCAAATGATATGTCTGGCCCGCTTGGCGGGTAGCTAATGATACGCATTTTCCTCGTGTGCACGACGCCTAACGGTTCGATGCACTCGACGCTTGATCCTGTCACGGAACGTGGGCTTTGCCCACAACCCGCGCCAACCTCCAGCGCAAGTTATCGATGATGTTAGACCTACTAATCAAATCTTCTAAAAGAGACAAGTATGAATACTGCTGAAGAAGAAAAGAGTACGTCATTGTTTGATCCTTTAACACTGCCCTGCGGCGTAGTTCTGAAAAATAGAATCATGAAATCTGCTATGTCAGATTCGTTGGGTGATGGGCAAGGAAACCCCACTGATTCTCAAATGAGGCTTTACGAACGTTGGGCTGAGGGTGGTGTCGCCGCTTCAATCATTGGTGAAGTACAATGCACTCCGAATTATGCAGAGAAACCCGGAAATCTTGTTCTGCACTCGGACTCAAATCGAGAAGACTTTAAATCACTTGCAACAAGGGGTGCTTCTGCAAGCAGCCAACTATGGCTACAACTGGGTCATGCAGGCGCTATGTCTCATCCGCCAATTAGCACACCAAAAGGTCCAAGTGCCATCGATCTACCTGAGCTTAGATGTACTGCTTTATCAATTGAGGAGATTGAAAATTTACCCAGTGAATTCGCTGAAACTGCCGCTTTGGCTCAAGCACTTGGTTTCGGTGGAGTGCAGATACATGCAGCACATGGTTTTTTGCTAAGCCAGTTCCTATCACCTCTCTTTAACAAACGTACAGATGCTTATGGTGGTTCGATAAAAGCCCGGATGCGCCTACTACTCGACGTAGTGAATGCGGTAGGCAATGCCGTAGACCCTTCATTCGCTGTCGGTGTTAAATTGAATTCAACGGATCAGCTGGATGGCGGATTTGAGGAACTAGAAGCATTAGAAGTAGTTTCCGCGTTAGACGATACCCGCATAGATTATATTGACATCAGTGGCGGTACTTATTTCCCAGGTGCGAAGTCTTCATCCGACCGTATAGGCTCAGGTCCTTATTTCCTCGAATTCGCGTCACTGGCAAAAACAGAAACTTCGAAGCCGATTATGGTAACTGGCGGGTTTAAGACTAAACAGCAAGCAGTGGATGCAATTGCAACAGGAGACATCGATATGGTTGGTATAGCGAGGGCCTTGGCTTTGGACCCTTCTCTTCCAAATAATTGGCAGCGCAACAAAGCCACAGAACCTGAATTCCCACGATTTAACAGCACTCCCGAAGGCGGTGTTACCGCGTGGTATACGATGCGCTTAACGGAGTTAGCGGGAGAACAGCGGATGGAGGACGATCATAATCTTATGAATATTTTAGAAAGATATAATGAACGTGACGAGTTACGCACCCAAAAATGGAAAGATCGTTTTAAGTAAACCAAGATCAATATCTAACGTCGCAGGCCTAACTGAGCCGTGAACTTGACGGATTGACTTCACAATCTCTGCGCTACCGCTTCGGCCGCGTAAACTCAACTGCAAGATACGGCAAATGTTAGCCGTACCAATCACCTACTTTATCGTGTTTAATCAGATATTGCGTTTAATGGCAGTCTTCGTTCATTCGTAGCAACTTGGAAAATATTTCCATCCACATTTTTTGCGCATTTGGTTTACATAATGCCCTTTCGGAATAAGGCGCGAGCAACACAAGCCACATCCTTCGAAGAGTATTACAAATGAATTTTACGGATGTTCGCGAATATCAATAACCAGATGACGGAATCTAAAATGTTCAAACCAATCAATGTCATTCTTACTGCAGTACTTGTTTCAGGTCCAGCCTTTGCCGACAACGTTGAGGTCTATGTCACTGACCTACTCGACAACATGCAAAACGGCTATTGTCTCGATATTGCCAAAGGCAAAGGCGCTAGTGCCAACCCGAACGATGGATTGCAAGCGCATACTTGCTACAGCCCTTTAGGAGAGGTTTTGGTTGACCAGGCTTTCGATCCAAACAAGCTCTTAGAAGGCGTGTTGTACATGCCTGAATTCGATGTTTGCGTGCAGGCATCGTCGACCGAAGCAGGCGCCTCCATTGAGTTGGCTTCCTGCGACGGATCGAAAGAACAAAGCTGGGTATTTACCGGCGAAGGGACGATAGCACCAGTTGCCGCTCCTGAGATATGCGTGACTTTGGCGGAAGAAACTCGCACTGGCCGAAGTAAAGAGAACCAGATGAAGGCTCTCTATTTGCAAGCCTGCTCGCCCGATTTAGCTTCATTACAGACATGGGCCAACCGCACTGCACAGTGATTTATTAGTCTTATTGTATAGCTAAAACCAAAGACCCGTTAGATCGTTTGAGGACGTTCTGCAGTTCTGAAATACTCGTTCTTTTACTTCCTCTATCCATAGAACGCTTGGCTATCTATCAAAGATTGACGGCTAACCCAGCCGTATTCTCGACAGTAGCGCCGTGACCTGAACCAAATGAGAACTTCAGAACCAGGACGCTGCGAATAAATCGAGTGAATGATTAGCAGTACAGTCCAGATGTCTTATTGACGAAAACAGCAAAAAGGTGAACACTTCCATTCTTGAAAACTGTTCAATATAATTTGATTACCCACAACTAACCGGAAAACCGGATATGTGGGATTGGTGGGAAACAACCTGAGGGGTACTGACCGATGGATATGGATTTGAGTGATCTAAATCTGAAAAAACAGATGGATGTATTCAACGACATGGAAACTAAACAGTCGTTCTCGATTAGTGATGACACTGATGTACACATATTGTTTTTCAAGCGTAAAAATAAATATGTGGGTATACGAACTGGAGAGAAAGCTGATTTTAATTCACGCACCCAGTTCATAGTGAACTCATATCTGGTTGAAAAGATACCTACTCAAATTAAGAATGAATTGCTGTTAGAGAATCTCACAGCGTTAGAATGCTCTAACGACGAGCTCAGCCACATATTTTTACGCGCTGAAAACATCAAAAAATACATACCATGCATAGGGAATGTAAAGCGCGCGCACAAGATCGTAAATAGTTCAGATATGAACTGGGTTTTTCTCGAAGAGGAAAGCAAGTACCATTCTTTGTTTTGGAATGAGTCTGAATCTAAATTATTTAGTCGCTGCGCTTAAGCTTTTGGTTGTCGAAATTAATTCGCAGTATTGTGTGTTTTTAAACCAAATATTTTATTTTTTCGAGTTAACGTCGAAATCGATTTGGCTCGTACCTGCGTCAGTATGTACTCACATAGGCAATTGACTAGATGAAAGTATCAGCATCGCAAATCTAGCTTTACTATACAGCTGACACGGGCCCCCGCCCCACAACCTGGTTACGCCAGAACGTAGATCAGCCACCAGTGCGGCTGATGGGAAATGTTAGCCGTACTAATCAATTACTTTGCTTTGGAATAAACAATAGATTCTTTGCTTACGTTTTTCTCGTAGCATCAATTGCTACTTTAGATTCATCGTTCACTCGAAGCGAGTTTTATACCTAAACTAATTAACAAACAACCTAGGCATCGGTCCATCCAGAGGCCAAATTTCCTCGACTCTCGAAATCTCCCAGCAAGCCTATCTGCAAACAATATTAAAGGGGGTTCCACTACTCCTGCAATGAGTACTACTAATAAGCCATGCAGCAGCAACTGCGCTGATGTCGGCCCCGCACCTGCTACGACAAACTGCGGGAGGAAAGCCATAAAAAATATGGCTACCTTCGGATTTAGCAAAGAGACCATTAAACCTTGTTGGAAGATTTTCCAATTGCTCAATTTTGGAACCGACGATGACGCCTCATCTGAAAGAAAGGAAGAGCCTTTAGAAGCGATTGCCTGGATCCCCAACCAAATTAGATACGCTGCCCCAACCCACTTCACTAGTAGGAATGCAGCTGCTGAAGTCATTAAAACAGCAGAGAGACCGAAGGCTGCTATTAATGCGTGGCAAGCAGCACCTAGCCAGATTCCACCCATCGCGGAGAAACCCTTCACCCTTCCACCTTTGAAGGTTTGCCCAAGGATAAAGGCCATATCTGGACCAGGTGACAGATGTAATAGCAACGCCACAGTAAAAAATGATATCCAGTGAACCATGCTGTAATCGAACATTGATCAGAATCTCCAACTGTCTATTGAGAATACCGAATAAAGTATCATAGACTCAGCGACTTACGAACCGCACTTCTTGACCAGAGTTGTAATCAGTGCTCAACTTAACGAAATTCCGCGGTTGAAATTTCAATGTACTCTCCAACGAAGATTGACGGCTAACTGAGCTGTGAACTCGATGGACAGACTTTACACTTCCTACGCTACTGCTCTACTTGCGTAAACTCAAGGGGCAAGTTACGGCAAATGTTAACAGTACCAATCCCTAACCTTGCTGTACGATACTAATTAGTGCTGGCATTCTCGGATTCGGACAAATAGTGATACTAAATCAGCTAACCAATATATAAATTTATACACAAATGCCCCAAGCATAAATTTCGCACCCAGATACAAATGAAATAAAGTGAGGAAGGTTTATTGTGAAAATAGCAACCGACTTGAAAGGCACTACACCCGAAGAGCGTTTGAATGAACTAAATATGCCGTTACCACCTGTTCCTGAAGCTGTCGCTGATTACGTTACTTACACGCAAATTGGGAATATTATTTACACGTCCGGAATGCTGCCTTGGATTGGAGGCGATCTAAAGTTTACAGGGAAGATGGGAGCCGAGTTGACTGTTGAGCATGGCTACAATGCGTTTCAACTATCAGCTTTGAATGGTATATCTCTCCTCAAGTCGATTGTAGGTGAATTGTCCCTGATCAAAAGAATTCACCGGCTTGAAGGGACAGGCGGTGCTACTCCAGAATTCGTGGAAATGCCTACTGCGTTGAATGGAGCTTCACATCTGGTGAATGCAGTTTTTGGTGACAAAGGAGCTCATTCTCGAATGATTTATTCTAACCCTTCGATGCCTATCGACTGCGCTACATTGCTTGTATTCTGGGCGGAGATAGATTAGTGAATGATGATTTAGACTTAGCTAAGGAATTTATCGAGTTAGCTGATGACGGTCGAGTAGGCACTGCTCTAGTGTCAGAAACCGACCGAGTCAGAGTTTGGCATATTCATGCTAAACCAGGTGACCGCGTGAAAGTTCATACACATGTTCTAGATTATTTTTGGACAATCCATTGTGCGGGTAAAGCCCGTAATCATATGTCTGATGGTTCCTTTCTTGATGTAGAGTACTCACTCGGTGATACCAAGCATTTTACTTTTGCTGAAGGTGAGCGTATGACTCACAGCCTCGAGAATATTGGTGAAACAGATCTGATATTTACAACGGTTGAGTTTAAGCAATCAGCGAATGCACCTCTGCCTTTGTTGTGAGGCGAATATTCATAAACGATTTCATTTAGATGGGATTGAGAAATTTGTTGATAAGCTCTAGCCGTCGCGGAATGGTTATGTGCTCCGACAAAGATTAACGTGAACGGTCTTTAACTAATTCAATTGCATTAAGGAGAATCGCTTGTGTATGGTCTGATTGGAAAAATGATTGCAACAACAGGTAGTCGTGATCAACTAATCTCAATTCTACTTGAGGGCACCAAAGGCATGCCTGGCTGCTTAAGTTATGTGATAGCCGAGGATAGTGAAGATGTAAACGCGCTTTGGATCACTGAAGTTTGGGACAACAAGGAATCACATACCGAATCACTATCTCTTCCATCAGTGCAATCAGCGATAGCGTCTGGAAAACCACTAATAGAAGGTTTCGGGGAGCGTTTTGAGACTTCCCCAATCGGTGGGCAGGGCTTGAATAGCGTTAGAGGCAGTGCTTCGTGATTACGCTGGTTTAGTCTTACCAAGCCACTAGTTTATTGTACGATAACGTTCTCACTAAGACGCGCACGTGCACACTGAGGAACATGCATGGATTTTCCTTTTGAAGGATTACTTTTTGATTTGGATGGCACGTTGCTTGATTCAAGCGAAGCAATCAATCGCGCCTGGTCTGCATTTGCCCAAAAGTACGAGATTGATGCTGATGAATTTTTGAGTAGTATTCAAGGCAAGCCTGCAGGCGAGATTGTGGCCTTACTTAGGCCCGACGCTTCTGCTTCAGATATTAAAGAAGATTTTAAATGGCTTGAATGGATGGAGGCAAATGATACCGACGGGGTCGTTGCACTCCCCGGTGCTCGTGAGTTATTACTATCACTAAACAAAAACAATATTCCATGGGCAATTGTTACATCAGGAACGTTGCCGGTTGCAACAGCGAGGATAAAAGCTGCTGACTTTCCACATCCAAAAGTACTAATTACTCCGGAACTTGTCACTAAAGGAAAACCCGCACCAGACCCCTACCTGTTAGGAGCAAGTGAGCTCGGTGTGGATATTAAGAATTGCATAGTTTTTGAGGACGCACCAGCAGGCGTAAAATCCGGCGCTAAAGCAGGAGCTAAAGTTATTGGAATGTTAACGCAATTTAGGACCGCAGAGCTGTTAGCGCAGGGAGCGGATGTCTGTACCACATCACTACTAAACACAAGTTATTCGCGAGTTGGCGAAAAACAAATACTATCAGTTAGCAAATAGGCCATTATTTTCAGTCTATCTACACTACAAAAAAAGCGGAAACCGCTAATGGGGCAATTGACGGCTTAGTAGTCGCCTTCGCTATTGAAATGTCTCGCGGCAATAGACAAGTATCTTCTATGACCAGTCATTTTTTTAACTCGCTGTCTAAAAGCCCCTTCAGAATCGAAATTGATAAAAAATAGCGTGGTTAACGCCTGCGTTTAGCGAATGAACTATCAGGTGTTCCAGTAAAACAAGCCAGCACCCAAGGATAACTATCAGTCACATAGTAGCCGTAGTTTCCATCGACGCTCATTCCGTTACAAACGTCTAGATCTCCCGTTCCTTCACTATAGCTATAGTCTCCCCGAAATTGCCCATCATATTGCCCACTGGCAATATAGGCTTTATCAGGCGTTGTAAAGCCGCTTACAGCTTGACGCTCACCCGTTTTTAGAATGTAGCTCGAGGTTGCTTTGCGAACCTTGCCGTTATCATTAAAACAAGAGCCATAAATCGGAAAACCATCAGCAGCAAACCCAATTAGGTTAGCCGCTGCACTGTCGTTATCGCAATTAGCGTCATAAAGAATTCTAGGACCACCATGATAGTGATAGGCACCATTAGGTTGTGCGTGGGCGTTATGACTGTCGGTTCCAAAGTTATTTAGTGGCGATAGAGGATCGTACCGCCATGGGTGCTCTTCACCATTTGCCTGATCACCACAGCCGATTTTTTCTTGACCCAACTTTCCACGACCCTCGCCATAACAGGCAGCTGCCAGTAAGTCCAGTTTTACACCATTGAGAAATATCGCATTGTCATAGGTGAGGCTTAAGGATGTGTTCATATCCGCAATTTCTGGAGTTGCAGTTACAGTCGCACTATAATTTTGTTCGCTTACGCTGTTTCGAAAACTAGATGAACCGTCATTAAAGTCGTGATTAGGTATGGCGTTTGATTCGAAAAAGCATTTTCCATCCAATACTGAAATGGATACAGCCCCTCTAAACGATACGTCGTTGTTTACATCCTTTACGACGGACTTGTACTGGGCGGCGTATTCAATACAATTTGAACCATGAGTAGGTACTTGGCTATCTGTGATATCTACAATTTCCGAGGCAGCGCAGAGATTGTACATAGCCATATTAACAACCGCGAATAGTGCGGTTTGTTTCAAAACTGATGAGGTGACGATACTCAGAAATTTCATGTCTATTGCAGGTTCGTTTGAGTGGCTAGACTACTGATAACAACTTCTTGTCCCTACTCAGATTAACAGAAGCGCAGCAATCGAAATGTGCAAATATTTTGGAACCGCCCACTAGCACGCTAGCCAATTTCCGATACACACGGTCTCAAACTACAGATAGGAAAACGAAATCATAAGTCTAAGTCTACTCCAAGACTAAGCTGCTCAGCACCGAAGTCTATTGAGATGGTAAAACAAGCTGTTACACATTCTGTATCTCAGAATATCTAATATTTGCTTCTCCTAGCAACCACTTCAACTTAAGGAAGCAGAATATGAATAATCTGTGCGTCTTAGTGTTTATCGTCAGCAGCACAGCGTGTATAAGCGCTTGCTCGAAAAAGAATGAGACTTTAACCGAGGAAACGGTGAGTCAATTACCTACTCTAATTTGGCAAAATTGTAGCGATGAATCTGAATTGCAATGCGCCACACTTGAAGTGTATTCAGATCCAAATAATTCTGAGTCAGAAACAATAACACTTGCACTAAATCGTTTACCTTCAATCCAAGACACGCGTGAAGGAATAGTACTGATCAATCCCGGTGGGCCCGGCGGATCGGGTGTTGAATTATTAGAAGAATTATCAAGTGCCAGCGTGTTACCGCAATCACTCAGAGAAAAATACGACTTTATTGGTTTCGACCCTCGAGGGGTCGGTGGCAGCACACCTGTAAATTGTAGTGAATTTGGAACTACTGAAATCAACAAGTATCTTTCAGATGAACAAGCTATTACTGAATATGTTGAGAGCTTATCGGCAGCTGCGAGTTTATGCGAACAAAAGTATGGTACCTATCTACAGCAATTATCATCACAAAATGTCGTGCATGATATGGATGCGATTAGACATGCGGCAGCTGAAGATGAAATTCACTATATCGGATTTTCCTACGGCACTCGTCTAGGCGCACTTTACTTACAAACCTATCCTGAAAACAGTGGGAATTTTGTTCTCGACGCAAGCCTCAAGCCAGAGCCAGATGTGGAGTTTCTTGTATCCGGTGCAGTCGAAGCTATGCAAGAAAGTCTTGTTTCTATGTTAAACGAATGTAGCTCTTTTAGCGCTGACTGTAGTGGCGAACTACTGTTGGAAGACTTAGAAAACAAGCTTGCGGTACTAGAAAGCGAGGGTTCTCAAGATGATTTGGACGTTCTTCGATTACTTCTGTATTTCGCCGCGGAAAACCCAAGCTTGAGTATGCATATTCTGCCACCGCTGTATGAGTACTTACAAACCAACGACATTACCGAGCTACAGAATATCTATCAAGTGTTACTTAATGACTGGTTAGATGATGATGACGACACTTTAGAACGAGCCGTGATGTGCGCCGATGACGCCACAAGGCCGACCGCTAGTGAATTGAATACACTTTTAGCTGAGTACAATCAGATATCCAACATTTTCGCCGAATTGAATATATCTCAGGCTGGTATGTGCAGTGGATGGCCTGTATCCCTGATGGAGTTGCCACCGATTACCACCAATCAAGCCCCGCCAGCTCTAGTTATAGGTGGAACAACAGATACCCTTACGATTGCTCGATGGGCACAGGAGATGGCCGAATCCATTGCGGGCTATTATTTCGAATCGAATCACGAGGGCCATACCGTGGTTTTCAGCGGAGCTAGTTCGTGTATGGACTCTATTGCAGAAGAGTTCTTACTTAATGGATTGCAGCCAGTGGTATCTACATGTTCGATTGATTAACTGTACTTGGGCAGCGCTCCATCAAACGGGGCACTGCCCAAGCGCTTAGATAATGCTGCGAGTGTTCTCATTATTTACCTTTGCCAGCTATTCATATCACTACATATTGGCTATCTTAGCCACTTTTATGTATTCAAGCCCAATTTTACTTTACTCTTTAGTTAGGGCCGGACCAAAATAGGAAACACCTCCAGTGAGTGCGATTTTTCGATCAGCCCTATGAACCGTTTTAGATAGCCTCCAATCATAACCAGCATAAGACACAGCTAATATGACTTTTTCAAACTGGATCATTTATGTGCTAGCAGTCCTTGTATTGACGGCATCTCCAGGCCCTAGTGTATTGCTATGTATTTCTAAATCGGTTTCTCATGGTTTTCGAAATGCCATCGTAAGTGCATTGGGTAGCCTGGTAGCGATAATTACCATTATGACGCTCTCGTTTACAGGTTTAGGAGTCGTTATTGCAACGTCAGATATTGCTTTTTCCATTATCAAATGGGCTGGAGCCGCATATCTTATTTACCTCGGTATACAGGCCCTAAAATCTAAAACTGATAACTTTGATTTACAGGTATCTAATTCATCTGCAAAGGATGTCGTCAATCACTGGGTAAACGGGTTTATTGTTGGTGCGAGCAATCCAAAAGCGATCGTGTTTTTTACAGCCTTGTTTCCACAATTCATTGACACTCAAGGCGCACTGCTACCGCAGTACTTAATTCTCGCAATTACCTTTGCAGTCATGGAATTGTTTTGGTTGTCTTTCTATGCCGCAGTTGCGCAACGTTCCACTGTTTGGCTGACACAGCCTGGGCGGGCAAAACGCTTCAACCAATTAACAGGTGGTGTGTTTATCGGGGCTGGATTACTACTATCTTCAACTAGTCGTGTTACTACAAACTAATGCCAGAAATCACCACATCTCTTGGTATACCCGAGGAACAACGAGCCCGCACCGTAAAACTATACGATATTGCTTTTGGTGAGAAACTAGCGCTAGCGGTATCAAATTCTGATGACAGAACACAGCTCCTTTCTAACGCCATGCAACTAGAATTTTCAATTGGTGCGTTTGAGGGTAAAAAATTAATTGGCATAGCAGGTTTTTCTACTATTCAAGGATCACTAACTGGTGGAATAAACTACCGAGGTTTATTATCAGAACTAGGCTGGATGAAAGGAAATAGAGCTGCCGTTGTGTTTAGCTTGTATGAACGTAAAGCAGTGGACGGTGAACTATTAATGGACGGCATTGTGGTGGACCCTGAATATCGTGGTAAAGGCGTAGGCACCCTCCTTTTCTCTCGTCTAGTGGCTTTCGCAAATTCTGAAGAATACTCTACGATTAGACTCGATGTTATCGACACCAACCCTAATGCACGAAGACTTTATGAGCGTTTGGGCTTTCAGGCAGAGAGCACGGAGAATTTTGAATTTTTACGAAGTGTTATTGGATTCGGCGCATCGACAAAGATGACACTTAAGCTGTAATCAGGAAAATTTCTCGCGCAGCGTTAACGCTTATTAGTTTATGAAAAACGAAACAACTGAAAGTCGAATAGTCATTTATGACGGCGTGTGCAACTTTTGCAATGGATCAGTCAACTTTATAATTCAAAGAGACAAAGCGGCTAGATTTTCGTTTACACCGATGCAATCTGAAATTGCACAACAGTTAACGGAAAAATACGAGATCAATAATGTGGGCATGGATACATTTTTACTCGTTAAGAACGGACGCTGTTATACATCGACAAATGCTGCGTTAGAAATTGCGAGCGAGCTAGATGGCTTATGGCATTTATGCCGAATATTCAAATTAGTGCCACGTCCAATTCGTGACTACGTTTATCGCGTATTCGCAAAAAACAGATACAAGCTCTTTGGTCGCTCGGAACACTGTATTGTTCCGAGTAAAGAAGTTATCAGCAGGTTTATGGGCCTCTAATTAGTCAGTTAGCCTATTTTTTGTATTGAGCAAAGCTTTTCTTATTTCTGCTAGCAATATGCTCCCCTGCTTTTACAGGCTCATATTTACTTTCGTCTTTAGATACCCCGAAATCTGTAGGGTTAATAATTGTATCTGTATTCGGATCAAAGAAGACTGGTATTGAATAGCGCGCACTACTCGTTCGATTAACGACTCTATGTACAGTTGAGGCAAAACGGTTATTACTCCATCGAGCCAGGAGGTCTCCAATATTGCAAACTAACGTACCTTCAATAGGGGGTGCTTCAATCCACTCCCCAGCCTTACTGTGCACTTGCAATCCACCGCTGTTATCTTGCAACAACAAAGTGAGCACACCGAAATCGGTATGCGGAGCTACGCCAAAACGCTCCTCTTTTTCATCATTTGTCGTTGATGGTGGATAGAAGACCATTTGACCGCGTGCTAAGGGTGTTTCGTAACAGGCATCAAAAAATTCTGGCGATTGATTAAGGCTTACCGCTATTGCAGCCATAATACGTCGCGCAACTTCACACAGTGCATCGTAATACGGAAGTAGCTCAGCTTCGAGTTGTGGAAATGAATCTGATGGCCAACGGTTAACCGCAACCAATGGTTTACCTGCTTGAACATCCGGGTCATCAGCCGAAGTCTGTGTTCCCCAGAAAAATACTTCTTTTAGGTCGTGTGTTTTTGCACCTGGTAGATGTGACATTCCTTGTGCCATCCATCCTCTTTGATGAGTATCGACTGTGATCGATTCTTTGACCTCTTTGGGTTGCTCAAAGAACGCTTTGGAAACTGCAAATGCTTGATCAAGCAGCTTTTGATCAATTCCATGGCCACTGATATAAAAGAACCCGTGGGTCGTTGCTGCAGTGTAGATTGCGCTAGCGACACCATTAATGTCATCGCCTGTGACAGCTCCGGAGACATCAATTACTGGAATGGATGATGCGTCTGAGTTTTTTGCTGCTGCGAAATCTTCGCTTACCATGGTGGTTTCCTTCACGTTAAAAACTGACGTTGGATCGTATTTGGGCGGGCAGTTTCAATGCAAGACAGGATATCAGTGACGGGCAAACCTGTTGCACGCTGCAAAGCCTTTTTATACGGTGGCAAATTTGTACATTCCAGTACAAGGTGTTTGTGACTAGGGCGCTGATGAGTGGATATAAAATCAACCAACTCTCGGGCGACAATATCGACATCAATTTGCGTCAGATTTTCAGAAATTACGCGTCGTAAATGCATATCGACGGGCAAGCCGATGACCTCGCTTGCATAGTTAAAATGAGCGCCAAAGTGTTGCCTCGTTAAACTGTTTTTATCGAACGTTAACGTTAAAACTTCATCGGGTGCAAAGCGTTCTTTAAGATCTTTGAATGCAATAAGCGCCGAACTTATAAAAGGCTTGTCGGTACGTTGCGCAAGATGTTCCTGCCAGTAGGACAGAAAACCACAGGAGGTGACGATAACCTCACCCTGCGCCTTCTCTACTGCGTCATTAAACGCACTAACGTCTATTAAATCTGGCCTGTCACTAACTATCTTGTCGACGGTGGCGCTAGGGATACGAATGATTTCTACATCGTCAATATAAGTCAGAACACTGGCAACGTCGCCGGGCACCCTGGGGAAATGGGTGTCCAGCTGTAAAATGGTCACTGACGGCGCCATTGGCTATTGCCGAATGTTCTCAGGTAACCAGGTAGCGATCTCTGGGAATTTCACCAGAATCACAACCATCAATAGCATTAGACCCACCATGGGAATGGCTGTTTTCGAAATGTAGCCGATTTCGTGCTTCGTCATGCCCTGCAACACGAATAAGTTAAACCCGATAGGCGGTGTCACCTGTGCCATTTCCACGACCACAACAATGAAAATACCAAACCAGATGACATCGATTCCCGCTTGACGAATCATCGGCTCGACAATAGCCATGGTTAAAACAACAGAGGAAATACCGTCTAAGAACATACCTAGAATGATGTAGAAGACAGTCAGAGCTGCAATCAATACGATGGGAGATAGATCCATGCCATCGATCCATGCTGCTAATGCCCGTGGCAAGCCTGTGAAGCCCATAGACAACGAGAGGAAGGCTGCGCC
>JAVCKV010130652.1:0-19149 GCA_032274145.1 Herpochondria borealis | reverse complement strand
CTTTGCGAGGCAGTCGCAAGAGAAGTAATCGAGCTCAGATCAGATAGTAGTATCTCAGCGCCAGAACTGAAGTTCATGGTGCGCTTATTTCATAAGCAGATGCGCGAAGAACTTCAAAAATCTGGTCGTCGATATCCAAAATATGCACTTCAATATTGGAAAACATGCAACACTCAACAATCTACAGTTAGCCCAGTGACGTTTAAAAAGATTGCAAAAGCGACATTATCATCACAGGCGTCTTCTGCAAGCGCTGAACGCCTGTTCAGTGACGTCGGAAGACTGTAGGGACGAGAGAGACAGTATTTACTAAACTCTACTTTGAAAATGACTCAAATTATCCGAACGTTTGTGCGAAGTGAACTTGAGGCCAGCAGGGATGTTCAAACAGGTTTAATTCACCCGAAGAGAGTTACATTTAAGCGTCCTTGCTAGCAAATTGACTCAAAAGTTTTTGAAGCACAGTAAAATTGAATTTCCTTCTTATTGACTTGAAATAACTAACTAACTAAATAAGCAGTTGACTATTGACCTGCGACAACTACGTTCACGGGGAAAAACTGTCGACGCTTCCCACCTCTCGACCAAATCTGGTCGGTGTGGAAAGGCGATACAGTGTTAAGAAAGGCGATTTGCGGGAGTGTTACCCCCTTCGGAGGTATCACGAGAGAGCTGGACAAAGCCGACACCAACAGATCTCATCCTCTGGGGTTTTCTTCCATGGTCTGGGCAGAGCAGATGCCACTAGGTTCAACATCATGGTCACCACCATGGCGATGGTCATGCTGAACCAAGTAGCCGCTTACCGACGTTGCATTTTTCTATCCCTTTGGAGTCTTTGTCGAAAAAAATTTCTCCACACTCTTTACGCCAGTTTGGATGCCGACTACAAACTAGGGGCGTCAGCCCCATCAGGAGCGCATACTGCTGTCGGAGTAGAACTAAGAACACGGCCGGCCAGGGTTTCAATGCCCACAGCGCTGCTGTAATATCATCCGAGCAGAACACGGCCGACACAAACGAGTGCCATGCAGTGCATAGCGTGGTTATTTGCTGCCCCATTTGTCCGACAGGCCCCATCTTGGTCTTACAATCCTCCTTGAAAATAGACTTACTCTGTCCCTGATCTTCCTTAAACTTTCCTTTCGCCGCGTTCCCGCGTCCACGCTAATTAAATCCAATTATTTGCTCATTTAGGCTTCTCAACGATTACATATGGTAAAAAAGCGACCTCCATCGAATCGCCTCCGGCCTGCGACTCGAAATATATCAGATAATCCTCCGCCTCCTCAAATAAAAAGCGTGCCAGAACCATCGCTACCAACCCCGCCGACACCATCCGCCCCACAAACGCCATCAAACCCAAATACCGAAAAAAACTGAAAAGAGCCAGAACAAAGAAATTGAAGAGCAGAGCGATGCAGATTGCAAACATACACACAAAAAAGAGGAAGGAGTGGCACACCAAGCGAGGAATTTTTTTTGTACGTGGGATTGTCTTGGTCTATCACACCCGGGCTGAAAAGGACATGCACTTGTGACAGTGAAAAGCCATAGGCGAAGGAGGAGAGAAAATTGCGCGAACACAAAACATTGGAAAATTTGCGTTATCGCCCGCCCATGCTTCGCGTGTGATGAATCATAATCATCGCCGATGATGATATCTTGCTCAGAATCAGGATAAGGATATTACACGATACCGGACGATGAGTATGGCTCTTCTCAAGGGGCAGAGGGACTGGTCAAGTGCGTAGGAATACAGGGATTAACTTTGAAGATCGCAACTTCTCTCACCACCCTCCACATGCCCTTGGATCCTTGTTTACATAAAAAAATAGAGCAAAATGAATGATATCGTTATTTTTCTTGTAACCAACTTTAATCAACGCGTTCTTTTAGACCCTTATCAATTCCTATATCCGCTCAAGCGAGTACAACTACGGAGTTGCTGTGTTGGTGGTTGTGGTTTTCCAGATCATGAGGTATCTACAATTTTCCCAATGCAAGTTCCAATACCGCGCAATTACCGTGAGGTGACAATTGACAAGACCGACACAGGTACAACTCATATTCTATCGGCGACGACTCGTTTCCCACTCAGAAACAGCAGAAACAATGGAAATAAAGGACGAAATATCGATGGAACACTCTCTAGCAGAGTGCCAGATTAGGTACTATGTGATTATCAACGACAGATTCCCGCTTAATGTGAAAGTTTCTGTGCATACGTCGCAAACCATATATTAATCCGCGTCGAACTAAATAACGCAAGGAGTATCATCTCGCCCCTCGTCTTCTGTACAGCCACCATTCGTACCACAATTTTGAATGACTTACCAACACCGGGCTTCCGTCCTGCCCTATTCATCGCTATTCGCGCGCAGACCCCACAACCGACAGGGCCACAGCATTTCTTGCTATTGCGGACGCACCCACGCTGCTGCCAAAAATATGCAGGCTTTGGCCTGCCTGCTTTTTATTTCTTAGCAACGTGTTAAAACTAAACCACTCAACCATCTGCGCTTGGTTATTTCTGGTCATTATACCGCATTCCTTAGCACTCCTCCTCGCGCTGCAAATTGATAAATGTAATCAAGGCGTGGGAACAATTCTCGGGGAACAGTGTTTACTGTGGCAAAAATTATTCATAGGCATACCAGTCGGGGATCAAACCCGAGATGCCAGTGCTTAGCGCATTGGACTCATAACCTGTTGAGACTAGTAGTACAAAATATACTACCTATGTGGGTCTGTCCCTACAGCACGAGGTAGCTCACCTGAACGGCTTTACACGGGGGATTTCTTCAATTATTATGGACTATACCCCTGATTAATTCATAGAGGCTAATCGACATTAGCCCCGTCTTGTGCCTTCACCCAGCTAAACAGTAGTTGGCTTGGCACAATATTGTATGAATAATTACCAATTACCTACATAGAGTATACCCTTGCTACATTCCTATTGTTCTGCGAAGAAAACAGTACCTCAGAGTACATGTGTGCTCATCTCACAATTAGTACCTACGCGGACTAGCGCATCTTATCCCAACCGCTCAAACATCGTGTGTGCGTTTTCTCCCGTCTCTGTGCTCTTCGCCAGTGAGTGAGTCCGTTACCCTGGCTCCGTGCTTCACGTGCCTAGCGCGGCATATAAAATTCCCCTTCCTGCCGCTAGCGAGTGCGAATCCTGTCTCCCTCCGACCTGAGTACCTACGCGAGCAGAGCGCCACGTCTGGTGTCTATTCGTCTCGCCGTAAATACAACATTGACTGAATCCCTCCCCCGGTAATCGTCGCAAGAGAGTGTGACTGTCACTATTACCCCCGTCCCGTGCCACGCGTGCAGAACACCGCGTCTCAAACCTTCAATATATCCCGCCACCAATGAGGGAGTTGTCCCCCATCTCTGCACCCATCGCCAGTGCACGCAACTGTCTACTCCCTCCCTGTCTTTCAAGCAAATTTTCGCTATCTCGTGGCTGAAAAACAGGCGCACGAAACAAGATCAAAGAGACAAGTCTGATACGAAACCACCCGTTCAACCCGGTCTTCTGCAGCGGCCAGTGGAACACGTCTTGGAAGGATCTTCCACTTTCATGCAGTTGTCTGACGAGCCCACAACCGTTGTTATATTTAGCGTCACCAGGTAGATAGGTGTGATTATACACGGTTGATGTTTTATACGTACAAAAAAGTCGTACATAAATCCATCCAGACAACACCCTTTGAAAATCTCCTCTCGCGACCATCCCTGACTTCAAGATCAAGAAAACATCGCGTTGCCCCAAAAGAAAAACTGGACCTACGCTCGAACGTTCCGACTACCTAATGCAGTTGCCCGAAACCATTTTCAAAGCGAAAGAGATTCTCATACAGGCCCCACGGGATTACAAGGCAGAATTTGACAAACGACTCCGACGCTTCCGCAAGCTGAAGTAGAACGAAGCATCTTATCTAGACACCAACGGTAAGTAGTAAATAAGGGTGAAAAGTTGTCCCACCAGATCAGCGGCACGTTCCGCATCCAATTTTTGAGTGGGGAATAAAAAAGTCAACGCGGCGATGTTACGGAACGCGTCAGTATGGACCACTTCAAACACGCACCAGCCCACGCTCCGGTGTTCGGCTCAGCGTATGATGAAAACCTGGTGGTCACGGGCCGCGATGTAGCGAAAAATAACCCAGACAGTCACTCTTGGTACTTTAAGGGCATCTTGGAACATTAAAAATTGGACGATGGATCAACGGAGCTCACATTGGATTTGGATTTACATCCCGCTTCATGGGTCCTTCGCGTAAAAGTTGCCGAAGAATCCGTATCGGGTTGCTTTGCTAGAATTTATGCAGATGGTATTAGGCAGTCTACCTCCAGTGTACGCAGCAATCCAGAAAATTTCCGCGAAATCAGATTAACGGGCAAAGAATTTCTAACAAGAATGTCCAAATCTTTCTGAACTGGTGGAATAATCTACCTCTTGGACGCATTTTGTTAAGTATCTGATTGTGAGTAAATGGCGCATCTCAAACGCATAGCTAAAGAACGCCTCTTGTCTTGCTTCCACCACCCGTCTTCCTCCTACTTATCCCACAACCGCCGGGTATTCGGGTCTTGAATTTAGGGCTGCGGATTGGCCGCATTAATGGTGAAGTCATCTGGTTGTTGGCCCATGTGCCAAGGTTCTCACTTATAATTTTCCTTCTTTCCCGTTTCCCTCATCACTTTTCAATTTTCCACTTTTTCTTTTCTCTTTTTACACAGAAGAGCATTGAGCATAAATTTCGCGCCTTCTGCGCGACATGGCTTGAACCATCGGTTTTCAAAAAGACTGAAGAAGCAACTCCAAAGCCTCATCTGATCATCATTATTCATCTTATGAGTTATAATTTATCGCTTCAAAAGTCGTCAAGTGCCAGTTAATTAGGTTTGATGTGCTAAAATGTCACGCATCAAGACAAAAAAGTTACAGAAATGGTTCCACGAGGTGGTGTATAGGGCGCGTTTGCCTGTCGTTTCTTAAATTCATTCCCCGCTTCTGATACTGATAGTCAATCTGGGATCCGTCCGCGCACGCACACTGCATAAAAAACCACGCAGTCCGCTGCCAAATTCAGGACACGCTGAAGTGGCCAGTAAGAACTGACACGCATATACGAGGAAAAAAGTTCAACCAGTTGGATCCAGCCCCGAAAAAGCCTTTATATGCGTGTACGCGTTATGGGCGACAATAAATAACAAAAATTAAGTCGGGGACCTTCACCTCCAGTAAATTGCCGCCAGCATGGTAACCTCAGCAGGAAACGCAAGAGTTTCATTCATGGACAAGGAATCAAACTCCGGCGCCCCTTAGATGCATGTTACGCTCCTACTGTAAGCCTTTAGTCGCGCCTTCAACGCCACTTATCACAAAGCCACCTCGTTCAAAGAGTTAAGTAACATACGTAAATGATGATGTGCTGTTGTTTCTCGGGACCAGTCATAAAGTTTATCTTATCTAACCGTGTCCTTTATTCCCCCTAGGATTGCGTTCACCAAAATCCGCGAAGCGTAGCATACTCGCAAAAACGTATCCGTGACAGTACACCGACAGAGTTCTCCACTATTTTTGATCTTCTGAAATGTGTTTGAGATGCAATATTTCCAACCTTGAAACCAAAAGTTTTAAGTACTGTATCCATTAAAATCTTAGTCCTTTTTTGAGACGTTCGTCCATGAAAGCTTGCAAATCGGTAGAATAATTTTTTCTCGTGAATTTCTTCTTCGTTACAACAAACTTTAACCTTTCACAGAGAATTTCTTGGGGTCCGAAAATTAATTACCGCCAAATTTTTATTTAATAGCATTCATTTTGAACAGAAAATCCTTATAAAATGAGTGTTTGAGCGCTGTATCATTTCGCTTTTACAAGTTTACTGCATTTCCTACTTCTCACCGCGACAGTGCGGATTGGATCACCGCATGATAGCTTTACCGGGCTATTCAAGTTGTGTTTAGGTCGTTTGCAATGATTTTTTATTTCATTCAAGGATTCTGAAGAGAGATTCCGGGCTTCGCAAAAAATCCTGCCAATGAAAGTATGCGTGCCTCTACATGAAACTTCTGAGACCTTGTCGTGTACAAAAGAGCGCAATTCCGAATAGCATGAACGTGTAGTGCAGGACCCCTACATTTGAATTTATAAGGCCCGCTTGCACGAGCAATTCTTTGCTCCATGTACTGACACAGAATATAGATAAAAGCCCAATCGTTCAAGAAGACAACACGTATCGGCAAATTACTGCATCCAAGTTGAAAATAATCCTCCGTTGACGTTTAGCTTTTATTTTTCTTGGAATGCCATTCAAGAATACTCGATTTAATAATATAACCATAAATTCTACTACACGTATGATCTTGGCGCTCTGGCGTACTATCTGTCAAGCGTCTTGTTGCATTAACGAGAATTCTTGTTAATTCTGATTTTGGCTTTTGAGGTCCACGAAAAACTCGTATCACACATAGAGCCCACCTGCGCGGGCTGTTGTGGGAGGTGAAGGGTAAACCAGACGGCTTGTAAACGTCATTATGTCGTAATGGCTTCGTGTTAACCTCAAAAATCTCTGCTGGACAAGATTCAAATGTATCCCTGAATTTTCGAGGAAGCAAAATAGAACGGGCTTTTCCATAAATCTGCTGTTCTTTGAATAAATTATGGCATAAATAGAAATATGGTCTCGATACTTTTACGTAGACCCAAAAGGAAATTCCGAAAATACCGCGCTCACCCTTTGGAGTGCCACGCAAAGCACTGCTCTGACATGGCACGCTAGTAAATAAAACTGCAATACAATGTAGCAGTCATTTATCTACGCCCCAGAAAAGATGTTTCGTGTCAAGAATACCCCACCGTAAAGCTGGCTACATACCAAAAGCCACGAAAAGATAAAATAAAACTCTTGTTCAAAATTCACAAGATGGTTCAGTGGGAAGTTAAATTATGTTCATTTAGAATGTGCGACACACTTTCAATGGTTTTTTAATTCAAAGAAGTGTTCTTTTTTTTAAATAACGAGCCAGAATTGATGTGATATGTTTATCTATTGTTGCATTCAACGCAAACAGAACTTCTATTATACTCTAATATTGTGGATTTCCTTTTCATGTTCCTGATGATATATCCGCAAAATTTCCCGAAAGACGGCTTTCGGAGAACTTGTCAAACCCATCTTTGGAATTACTCACCGATACATCGGTCCTTGATCATTCAATTTTCGACTAAACATGGTGGTTTCTATGATATACGTTGGATACGGAGCGGATTCGGCACGATAGGACATACTTTTCAATTCTTTTCTCCTGAAAAATCAAACTTTTAATATTTTTTAAAATCTTGAAAGAGAAATATACCCGAGAAAAGTAATCTCCCAGTATGAATCTCGAACAACGAGATATTGAAAAACACAAGACCATAAATAGGGGAGTACCCCTAGATTTTAATTATATCCTCTAGTTCCTGACGTATTGACTAAACACGCATATGCCATGTTGCCAGTCAGATTACGAAAAGCTCGATCTAAATATTGTAAAACGACATTGTCCCTATGCATTTGCCAGAAAAGCATGTTTTGACGAAGGGGTAGATAATGCGCTTCTTAATGTACTTCATATTACCTGGAATGACTGATAAGTTGTAAACATTATGGAATTTCCCAGTTACTTCAGTGTTACAATAAGGTACAGTACTGGGGAATATCGTTACTTTCCTACTTTGGAGTTCGTAGCAGTTACTTGCGGCATTCGTTTCGCAGTCGTTCCAACACTTAATGCACTTGATAATAAATCTCTTACCGTTACTCTTTAACTTTTAACTTGCTTTGCTCTACCAAAGTATTAAACTATGCAATGTCAACTTGTTCAACGGTCGCACAGTGCCTGCGTCAGAAGAAGTCCGGCAGTCCACTCCGGATCCTCAGGCTGCGCCCTGATCGTGCGCCAGTCTGCACCCGTGACCCGTCGCAGGTTGCGAATGTCCGGTCGCTTACCCATAGCGACGCCAAAGACGCGCCCACCAAACCGCTCGAAGAGACGAGCCCTCGAAGCGGGGTCCGCGCCAAAGGAGTTCCTCCCACTGCCGATGATGACAATAGCCGACCTTCCACGCGTCCTCTCACCGATAGGCAGCTCACTGAGGCAATAGTTGATCCCGCCAGTCATGAAAGTACTGGAGACGCGGTTCGGTCGCGTCGACCACAGCAGCTGCGTGAAGAATTCGCGATCGTTGGTCAGCGGCGTGATCTGAGATGTGGCCGTCGAGTATTGTGCCGCCGTCAACTGAACGTTTCCGCCACGGGAGAACAGACGTTCAATCACGTTGTTTGCGATGTCGATCCCACGAGTGAAGAAAGTTGCTTCGAGGGCCGTGCTTGCGTCCAAGGCAAAGCAGATCCTGATGTTGCATCTCCTTTGCGCAGCGGCTTGCTCCCAGTTCGAGGCGATCAGGGCGACGAGGAGGAGGGTGGCGAGGATGGAATGCATGGTTCTGGTTGAGCGAGTTTGCACTGTTATTGGATAAATTTCAGAAGAAGCACTCAGGGGGAGGTTGGTCAACTGATTGTTGAATGAGATTTTTGGTAGTTGTAAAGGAGCTGTGAACTGTTTTCGGATGTTCTTTATTTTCTTGCTCTGCTCGGACTTATGGATTTTATATACTACTCTTGTGTAGTGAGGGATGGGAATCCAAAACATAATTCGAATTTTATTTCTTAATTTCTACATCAAGAATTGGTTCTTTCTTTAGATAGGGAAAATCATAGGGAATTGCTGAGTTGGTTTGTAATTCTTTTGCAATTATGTAAGGAGGGGAACCCAAAGCCGGTTCTGAGGAACTCGTTGTCCCTAATCTGAAGACGAGAGACCGGTTGACCAGTGAATGACCGCATAAACACAATTCAATGTTCACATGCATAACATACAAGTCTATCCTCGGATTCATGAATGGGCACACACGTATAATAAGTATGAATTGATGGGGGATGAGAAGTACGTTTCAACTTGTACTTTCGCAGCCACGATTTCCGGTGGGTATCTATATTGGGCTCTTTATTTGATTGCAACATTCGCATAGATGTCGTAAACTTTCAAATATGCCTGAACCCGAGAAATACATCAATTTCACTTTTCTACATTGTACCCAAAATTGGTAGGTGGGGAAAATGCCTTGTTGAACTATGACTGATTTTGACTCTCGATCACCTTCCCAAAAGTAATGTCCGTTTTCCAACCATAGAATTCAGTAGTTGTGATTCGTTCGATACTCACAGATAACAGCAGAGAGAAATGAAAGATAGCCAAGCAAATAACAAAAGTACGTTTCTGGCTCATGGAATCCTGCTTTCAAAAACAACACATTTCTTCAATTCGTAGCGCTTATTTTTATACCCAGCTCTCCAAAAGAAAGATGAATGCGAGAGGACCGTACGCTTGTGTACAACATGTTGCGTCAAACCAGAAAGTAGAAGAATTTTGCTTGTTTTAATTTCTTGTCCATATTGGTCTTTTAAACATACAGTCTGTCCTTAGCAACATCCAGAATTACTCCTAATTATGAACGTTCTGACCGAGAAAAAGGCCTTTATCCTCTTCCACTGAAAGGCTCTTCACGTTTCCAGCAATTTTTCTATTCTAGCCGCTCGGAATATGACTGTTTCATGATGGCAATAACAGAATTCACATCGAGACTTACAAGACCTACGAACCAGGGCTATCATTCAGGCAGAGTAACCCTTTTGTAAAAAGCTACTCCAACTTTTTCGGGTCAAACTGTGTAAATGGCCAACGTAGTCAAAAATTGCAACTCGGATTTTTCAAAATAAAACATAAAATTAATAATGTCCAGATGTTTTTACAAATACTGCGTTTGCTCTTCATTTATTATGAAGATAAGTTTGGGGAGATTTTAGTCAAGCTACGAAAAATCCAAAGAGAAAATCCCTCATACTTGTCAGCAGAAATCGATTGTTCAGTGTGTGTGTATCCTGCAAATTTTCGACTAAGCTCCTGTTGTTGTCAAACACTATTTGCTGATGTGAGCTGTATTCTGACGAATGTTTTGAAATACCGTAAAGCCTCTCTTTTTTCCAATTTTTGCAACATGGTACATAAATCTGCGTCCTGAAGACCTCAAATAGACAAACTTATCAATAATTGAAAATATAAATCGTCCGGTGCATGTTTCACAACCACCGTTATTCGGGTCTCAATGCAGTGGTATACCGAACTCCACATTTTCTTCTCTGCGCCTGGCGAACACATTCACAACTTAGAACAGTCGATGTCTCTACGATGATAAAGTTCTCGTTCATAATAGTTGTAACGCACTGCCAACATCACGGCTGTTTGGAAGGGAGAAATAGTAAGCAGGCTGACGTGCAGGGGGACTCATATTAAGCTCGCCGACAGTTATCGCACAATCAGCATGTTTGATATGTTCCGTCTGGGGATATAGCAATTCTGCGCAATGAACCTTTATCCTATAGGTCTTTCTTTTCTGCTTTCACTAATTTGGAGCGGGCTCTGTTATTCAAAGACGGCGAAAATATATCCACAGTAAAATTAAAGCACCACTGCATAAAGATTACCTGGCCACGCGATTCTTGGCTGTACACCGATAACATGTAGCATACCTAAAAAAATGCTCCTTGTGCTCCATCGACAAACTTTCAGACACTCCTTTCTCCATCCTGGTTTCTCACCTCGCGCTTGCGGCGCTGATTTGTGCGCTTTATGACATTTTTCATTGTATTATTTCTTTGGAGTAGTGGGCGTTCCCTAAATCGAAGGTTGACTGTAAGGTAATATTTTTAATTACATTTTTAGCTTTTCTGTGGAGAAGAAATCATCATAGACCAGATGAGCACAACTATTCTATGCTTGGCATCGGCAAACAACCCTTTCATTGCAAAGAACGAAGCAGGGTTTTTACAATAGCCTGTGATGACGGTTCACGGCTTGAAATGGACACTTTGCAATCAGGTCAGCCAGTGATATTATAAGGGCTGGGTAGCTGTTTGAAAAGCACTTGGGTATCTATGCAGTTTTCGATTTGCAACCAATCCTAGGAGATTGGCGGTTGGTCCCTTGTCAACACGGACGTCGAATATTGGGTCATAGAAATACAACAGGGCCGGCATGTAACAATTTATTAAAATTTCGTCTGCGCGAAAGTAACAGATTACGAACTGATTTTGAGATTGAGAAAATATAATAGAATGGGCGTCGTGCTAAAATCGCGCGTGCCTTTTACACAATGCAGCTGGGTGGTACAGCTCATGTGCTTGGTGTTATGGTGCAATTTCATCCAACAAGGGTTTGTGTAGCAAAAAGAAAATCATTTGAGGTGGACTCGAATGTCACAGCGATATCGCGCTGTCTTTGAGTCTGCGTTCATGTACAGTGAACGCATTCTATCTGCACCTTTCACATCTGGACCATTACTGTTTCTGGAACCAATTTTGTTCCACCAACAAGGTAGCCACCAAAAAATAACTAAAAATAAGAAAGTTCTACAGCTCTACAACGGGAACCTGTTTGAGAACTGCACGCCGTTACGAAACATTCATGAGATTGATTTTGACTAAGTTTCGTTGTCTCCAAAAAGATCTTGGCCATTGCGAGCCCACGCTTGCGCACTTCCCAACGGGTATAGATTTATCTACACAAAAAACTTATGAATATAGTTTTAGGCTCAACGGAGCCAATCAGAGATCAAAAACTGCCCAAACTGCAATGCAAATCAGTAAATGTTACCTTGCCACGTGTCACACGTTTGCTCCATTTGGAGAAGAACCATATTTAGTATAATATAGACTACCTATCGAGGGCTGCTTTAACGCAGCTAGGTAGCCAACCTGGAAAGAAAAATACGGGGAATTAATTCAGGTTTTTACGGATTTTTCCCCTAATTTATGCACTAATTTATGCATGGGGGCTAATAGATATTAGCCCCTCTGGCGACCCGACACGTGTTACGCACCTTTGTATGTTTAATGGTCAGGGGCCGCTGTTGACTGTCGGTGTTTACCGGTCGATCTGCGCCCGGTGTACCCAGCTACATAATAGTTCGCTTAGCACAGTGTGGTATGGTATACTACTTTGGAAAATTACCCACATTTTATTTTTCACTAGTTTATTAGTGTTAATCTAAGAAGAAAAAGGCACGTCAGACTGCATGTGTGCCCGCCTAGAACTTATTACTTAAACCGGTTGTTCGCGTCGTCGTCCACCCATCGTGATCAACAGAATAAATGGTAATATACTTCCCGAGACTTCTTCCCTTCGCGTGGCGAGCGTCGCGTCCTGGTTGTCCAAACTCCTTCTACCTCCGAGCCCCCGGGTTTTTCTCATACGTTCACATTTGGTCTCCAGATCTAACCCCAACGAGTGCGCGTGTTGTCCCACGGTATCGTTTCTTTCGCCAGTTCGTTCGACACCCACTTTTCTATTCCCACGGGTCCCTAGCGCCACTTTTAAATTTCCCCTTTTACTTCCTCCGACCCTGGTGAGTGCGTCGAACCATTTCTCCTCCCCATCGCCAGTGAGCGCGACTATCCCCTTTACCACGTCCCGTTCTTCGCGTGCAGAGCGCTACATCCCACATACACTTTCCCGTCCCACTACGCCAGCAAGCGTGTATTGTAGTAGAACAAAGTCCAGCTACGCATAAAAATAAGTTATAAAATATGGTGCTTGAAAACTTTATTTTGAAGACTACTAGAGTTATTAGTAATACACTTTACAGTAGTGTCGTGGATAGGAATAAAAGTTCGAAAGCTAATAAAAAACGACTGATGAGTCGGTAACCGAGAGGTGCAAGGCCTGTGGGACAGCTCGGTTAGTTCAGGGAAATGTACGGACGGGAAATGGACGGGAAAGTAGGGATGGAGCGGTAGAGATGGGACGGGGACGCACAATACAGCTGAATAACAGGGGACGGAGGCGAATGACGGCGCGAAGAGGAGAACGAAGATGCACGACGGGTTCGAAGAGGGGGACGAAGGCGAAAGAACGTCGAAAATGGGGGACGTAGGAGCACGATGGGCTCGAAAGGGAACGACTGGTGGTTACCAGAGCACACTTACGAGATGCTCTGGGACGGATAAAATGGGAGTTTTAAAGTACGCACAGCGGTACAGCTCGCGGAACGAAAAAGGGAAGCAAAGATACTTTTATTGTGCGCGCTCGTAGAAAGACGGGAGCGCAGCTTTTGTAGCAAAAAGAAATAAACTACACGTGTCATCGCACGACCACCTTAGAGAATATATAATGTGGATAATGTATGGTGGTACGCTTTTCATCATAATGCAGTCATATTACAATAATAAATATTCTCCAAGAGAACAATTCATTCTACTACACGTCTCACGCCCCCAGTCGCAAATGAGCGCGACTGGCCTCCCTTTTATTACCGGCCTACCCCCGCGTCTCAGCACCCGCGAGCGTGCTGTCCCCCGTTTACCTCTACAAAGCACCCAGCGCTCTATACAGTCCTTTCTTCAGGTACGTTTCCCTTTACTTGCCTGTCTGAGGTAAATTAGTGTCAGAATGGAAATAATGTCACTTCTAAAATAACTTCAGTGATGTAATTTGTGGTAATGACTGATGAAAGCACCCGAAATTAGTATCATTAGTATTGAAGCCCAAAAGAATTTCCACGCCAACCTTTCAAATTATAATTTCGAATCCTTTCCTCGTTTACGATTGTTGGTGTTCTGAGAGAAAAGACGAATCCATCTCGTCGTCTTCGACGGATTCTCTCTTCAACCCACTTCTCTTCATGCATCTGCCCCTCAGAGTAGCACTGATCGTGCGTTCGATTGTATGCACGATGGGAACTGAGAACGAGGACGGGCAGGACTTGGACTATGCAGTTTCATTCAGTAACGATGAAACCATGAAATTTTTCTGTGACATGTGATAAGTGCAACTTAAAATCTTTGGTTTTTTGTGGTACTAAAAGAGAATTTCCAGTTTAGAATCACTGAAACTAAGATGGAAACTTCCCTTTTTCGTGCCACAGCGAATTCCGTTTCACTGACACTAATATTGATACTTGCCAATAGTTTGAGTGTTTCTTTTTTAGTGTCACTGACACTAATTAAAGGGGTGTAGGTCTCAAATTTATTATAAAATTATGTGCACAATTTTCCAATTAAAAATAACCGGACTTAATTGCAGTACAGGCATATCCCGTTCATGTCAAAATGCGCCGAGCATTACGCCGCAATTGCCCAATCAAGTGCATCAGTCACCATACAGCCAATAATTGTGTTGCGTGTTGGATCACGGGAGCCGGAGGTCGATGAGCGAATTGGTTTTGACCTAGCCGACGGTAGATGTCGACGTAGCCGGGGATGTAGAGTTTGCCTCGCCGACGTTGGTTGTCGACTCAGCAAATTCTTGTGACGCGTTGCCGACGTAGGATGTCGACTCAGCGTAGGTGGGGTTGAGGGCGGCTTCTTGAAGCAACTGGTCCTTGATGGCCGACCGGCGTCGCCTTCCGTCTAATGCGGGTTGGGCTGAACGTCGGTGGCCTGGGTCTTCTTGGAGGTGAGAGTTAGCACGACCTTGCTGGTGCACCCCGCCCCGTAACTGATTCTGGTAGTGCAGTAGGTTGTGGACAGGGATGATGCGGAAGGTGTGCTAGGAGGTTGTATGAGAATTAGTAGCTGACTGACCGAAAAGTAGGTGGTCAGTGAGGTTCATATAGAATTTTTCCAAGCCTTTTAATACGTGTAGAGTAGAAATACAAACACGCCAATTAAAATCTATTAAATGTAAAAAGATGTATTAGACACGGGAAACACTGCTTCGATCGCTGCTGGCCCAGAAAGAAAAGGGGTTTAAGAAAAAGCCAGCTCTGTGAGCAGTGCGCGCAATGGCAGCCACTATATTATGGCCTCATTGCGGCCGGCCCTTCAGCTTCCCCCATTACTGGAGCGCTGATTCCAGCGCTCCGAAAGATCATTGATCGTAGCATTCACGTACGCCGGAAGCCTAGTACGTATAAGAAGTCCCTTGCCCGCCCCGAGATACCTGCTACATGATTTGTCAGCTTTCCAGCGCCCCTTGCACTTGATATCCTCAAAGTTTTGTCCTCGTAGCATATCGGCAGTCTCGCCCCCGTTCCGCAAAGAATGTAGATTGTAGCCCACAGATTGAATTTTCAATCCTGTGATGAAGTGATGAAACCTCGTATGTAGCTGAAAGTAGGTCAAGCGGAATATGAAGGACTCGGGGCGCAGGGGGCGACTGTTGAGCCAGCGATTTAAGTATCGCAGCACACGGGGTGCATCCAATGAGACAAACTGATCTTTGCCCGTTTTGCCGTCGTGGGTGACGCATCCAGACCGGGACGCTTTCGCGAAGTCAGCAAGGCGAGGATCTCCGTGGAAGTAGACGTCATTAACGCGAAGTTGCGTAATTTCGTTTGCACGGAAGTACATTGCGAAGCCGAGTTTCAATGCAAGCGCTGTGGAGTCATACCCATTGTCAACCAACTAAGTAGAAATAGCGTCGGTAAAGTGCTGTGACAGTGGCGGCGGCGAATTGGAAGCGTTGAGACGATCCCAGCCAGCAGCAGATTGCCTTGCCGATTGGAGTTGGCCGGACAGCGCCAGCAGCAGCAACTCAAGACCTTAAACCGTGTTCCGAAGCAGTTTCAGTTGACCGCGTCGCAAATTAAGCTCATGCAGATGAAAAATCTAATTGGAGAGGAGGGAGTCAAGCTCCGTGATGAAGTCTGGAGCAAGTCAAGTGCGAGTGAGCCAAACAACAAACTGGCTGGTTGCCTTTGAGTAGACAGCAACCGTCGACGGCATCTTGCTCGCTGCACGGAGGAATTCCAGGTCTTCGAGGGGTTAGATGATGAGCTCAGTAGCAGGGCGGTTAAGGCGATCAGGGAGGGGGGCGACGGGACGGTTCATCAGCAGGATTCAGATTCGAAAGGACCCAGTGCGGATACAGGAGAATGTCAGCTTGCAAGACGTGGCTGGCGAGACGTCGACAGAGGATGTTGAGTTGGTTTTCTGAGGAGCGACCTTTGGAAACGGACCCGAGCGCAGCAGTGCTGTCAATATATAGAGCGACTCGACGTGAGCGTGTTTGTCGGGACCGTTTCATGTGTCTCACAGCCATTATAGCCGCCTCAAGCTCCAGATAGTTGATACACTGACGCCGAACTCGCCAGCGAGTGCTGATTGCGGCTGAGAAGGTCGTCTCCGAAAAGGCGCGGGCAAAATTGGTAGAGAGTCTCTGCGTGTCACGAAAGGGTAGGATGGCGTTAGTGGCCTCGACCGCCGAAGGGTCAGAGTGCGGATTGCTGATGGCAGTGGTGTAACACCCCTTAGTCACGCGTGTCTCCTTGGTATGTGCCAGGAAGTCTTCACGCAGCCCAGGCGACAGTGTAGCATAGCTGAACCCTCCGCCGTACAAAGAAGCATTACTAGCGTACATGCGGTCCGCGTCAAAGAGACGCAGATCAGCCTGCATGAGTGGAAAGAGATCGATGGCCATGCTGAGCTCAAGGAAGACTTGCCGGGGCAGTGGGAGCTGACGTCGTGGTTGGTCTGCTTGTATGAAGGAGTAGACACCACTGAAAATCGAGAGGAGCGGGCGGCGCAGTAGATAAGCGCATATCCACGTGTCCATGATTTTAGACAGTAGGACTGGAGATGAGCGTCCACGCCGCAACACTTCCTCAGTGAGTATCACCAGCCTCGCAGCAGTTGCCGGGTTGACTGTCAATATGCCGGCCTGCCACCACCAGATCCCGAGAGCTTCCACGGGGTAATGGTTCTGCGCCACGATGGTCTTGCGGTCTTCAGTGGGGAGAACTTCCTTCCTTATTGAGTCCTGAATGCGTGAAGTAGCCGCGTTGACACCTTCAGCAGAACACCCGGTCGAGTTGAGGTCATGGATATAGGGGAGCTAAAGGCCATCCCCATGGGGGAGAATCCTGAGGTGCTCGGCTGGAGAGATGGGCGCGTGCGCAAGCGAACTGCGAGCCAGGATGGAGAGTAATACCTGCTGTGCCAGAGCGGCGGCAAAGGTCGCTTCCATCGAGACGCAGGCAAAACATGGAACCACGAAGTTGCAGGAGAGTGAGGTGCTTACCAAAGATGGTTGGACTCGCTGCATCCCGAGAAAGGGGATAAGATAGGGCGGCACGCGTAGCCTGTAGAAGAACTGTGAAATATCACAGCCAGACAGGAAGAGGCGCTCACAAACGGGTAGTCGGAAGGACGTCACGACGTTCGGCGTAGGTAGCTGGACGCTGCTTGCAACGGGGTTGAGGAATTAGTTCGCGCGCTCGCCTCCCAAAATGAGGCGCTGGGTCTCGTCCACAGTCTTCCAGACGCCGAAAACGGAATTCTCGACTGTCAACTCGCTGAGTTGATGCAGCTGAACCATTCCGATTTCGAGCAGGCGATTGACAAGCTTAGCGTAGTGCCATTTCTTCACGCCCAAATGAATGCGTGTCTTGGAAACTGCCTGCGGCGAAGGCCAGTTTGCCCGGTCTCGTAACAAATATTCTTGAGTAATATGATGCCGACTCGACGGGGATAGAAACTCCGCCGGGTCGGCGGTGGCGGCTTGGCCCGGGTCTGGGATCGCTGCTTGCTACCAATCCAGCAAACAGTAGTCGCCCTTATCAACCCCGGTGCCATATCCAGAGAGAGGGGATGCACCTGATAGTGATGCGTTCCACCCTCCATCCGGATGCGCATGCGAGCCACCGCTTCGCGAACGTGTGTCGTTGTCTTGACCTGCAAAACCCAGTCCGAGCTGCAGGTCGCGGCGTTGCCGGCCCTCAACCACCACAGAGCGGCGGCGAGTCACGTGCCTATTGCCGACTCGTCGCCCCACTTTCATGTGTGATGAGAAGCTGAGGGACCCAGTGAAGCGAGCTCTCTCACATGATATCCCTTGTGCTCTTCGACGTGCCTCCGGCCAGTCCCATGAACTTCAATCTCTTCTCGATGTAGGCTGACCGATCCTTGCTATCCATTCCGACCAGCGGTTCGAGCATAACAAGACGATGCGCCAACCTCTCGGCTGTAGTTATGAAGATTATTGCCTGCGGATGGAAATCGTTCAGCATCGTTGCCAGAACAAGCCCAGTCGCCATGATTTCCCTCGCGAGGTGGCCGTCGGCGTTTTCTCGTTCCACTGATCCTGCGCGTTTCATCATGCCTTCCAGCCAGGGCAGGATGGAGCCGTTCCTCATTCATATCCGGATCTCCCTCGGGGCGACGCGTTGCGTCTCCTGGAATGCGAGCTGGGGATCGGCGCGAAACTATAGATTTATTATGTGACACGGCAGGAATTCGAGCCTGTGGAAGCACTTCTCCAGCTCCACTTCCACCCCAGAGTACCGCGCTATCATGCGCACCAGCTCTAGTCTTCCGCAGTAGTGCTTCAGAAAGGACAGCAGGTCCATGGGAAAAGCGATCTCGAACTGCACCAGATGAAACGAGTGCATGAATTCCTGCCCGCCTTGCCGAAGGATCTGAAGCATCTTCTTAGGCAGGCCGGGATAATCCACCTGCGTATGCAAGGATACCGGCAGAGAGGACGCATCGGCGAAAAAATCCACTTTCTCACCACCATCGCCCCAACTTTTGGAACCTTCATCACTCGAAAGAAGGCATGCTCGCACCACCAGCACCATGACCTTTGAAATATTGAGCTCCGGGGGCACATGAGCATCCTCACCGTCAACATCCTCAATTCGCTGTTCATTCGCGTTTTCAGTGAGCCTCACTTCGAGCTCGCGGCGCAACGCACCTCCGTTGGGGGAGCAACTCTCTGCATCGGAGAGAAATTCGCAGAGCCTGCGCAGTTCCTTAACTTCTAGCTCACCGAGTGCGTCCGAAATCCAATGCTTGAAATACTGTTGGCGTATTGTCGCCAGCTTGTGATCACAAAACCGCCCGATGAATCCGACAGCCGATGTGACAGGGACATGCTCTTCTCAGAGCGCCAAAATTCGATTCATCATGGCTGCAAGATTGAGAGAGAACGCCTAAAAACTCCCGGGATGCTTAGCGGACACAACCGCATTACTGCGCACGCCCAGGGAGTACAACCCCCCCCCCCCCCTGGCGTTCAGGGCGG
>JAVCKV010130651.1:30569-54839 GCA_032274145.1 Herpochondria borealis | reverse complement strand
CGAAGAGGAGCCATCCCCTCATTAATCACTGTGACAGTGAGAGGAGCCATCCCCTCATTAATAACTGTGACAGTGATTAATGAGGGGATGGCTCCTCTTCGAGCTTCTCGACGCAGTCATTCGACGCTCTGTTCTCAGAGTGGGTCGAATAGTGCTTGCTTACTAAACAAACACCTCGAGGCTGTGCTGGCGTACTGGCTGTCAGCACAGCCAGTACGCCAGCGCAGCCTCGAGTGGTTCGTCCGCGTTGTAGTCTGCGGGAGTCTGCGGGAGTTACAGCTGCAGGGCTGCTTTCTTGAGCGACAATGAGTACTAAGAAAATGCCCGACCCAAATCATACCTGAGAAAATAAATTTTCCTCATCCTGGGCTTCTCGACAAGAAAAATATGTAATATTTACCTGGGACTTTGGTACAAAAAAAGGAGTCTGTGTTCGGCAAGAGCGCTTTAAGTTGTATTACGCAGTTGGGTGATAGGAAAAAAGAAAAATGGATTCGGTGGTGGTAATGATAGAGAAATGTTTTGGATTGGGGAATGAAATGCGTCATGTAGCGAGAATGTTCAAGAAACCCACTGATCTGATTCGCAAGTACGCCGAGAAAAGACATTTCGAGGCGAAACTTAGCTAAAATGACGCTTTACATAATTCCTTGCAACTACTGTAGCACGATAGGAAATTGTGGGGTGTCTTGGTAGTGGTCAAAATCTCTCCCACAAAGCAGCAGTCCGTTCAGACTTAAGGCAATTTGAAGTTTTGAAAATGTTACACAGAGCAAAGCGGTTCCGGGGTCAGTGGGCAAGTCCCGAATCCTGGCGTCGCCGGGACAGCCACACCGTCAATCCTGCACGTGAAGCCAGGTCCGAATCCAAACTTGAGCTCCCCGACAGACCCACAGATGAAGAAGCAATAGCGCACAAATAAGAAAGTCCCGCAGCCATACCGGCACAGACACAAGAAAGGTGGGCCCTCCTGCCCTGAGATGCAAGGAGCACCCGGCGGGCTGAAGAAGGACTCGACCGGCGTGAGCATCATGCCCGACCCGGGCCCCGGACCCATGCAGGCGAGCATGCGCACGGCGGCTGAAAGCTCATTGGCAGGGCTCTGACTTTCGCCGTAGGTGGCGGCGGCTCGGTCCGTGATGTTCACGCTGACCTCGATGCGGGCCATCCGCTTGCTGAGTGTTTGATACTTCGCGGAGCGGGCCATTGCGCGGACCTCCGGGGGGACAGGAACTACCTTGCTTCTGATCGCGTCCTTCAGAAGGATGTTTTCGGGGAATGCGTAGACCTGCTTTTCCCTCTTTGAAATCGAAGCAGTTTTCGAGACGGACAGAGTTGCACTGTCGCCGGTGGAGCTTATCCTTCCACGCGCAAAGGCAAGGGAGATAATGGATAGAATTGAGATGATGTTCAATAGGGCGGAGGTCATGGTGTGAGGCATTCTGAAGGAAGTGACCCTGGATAGGATAATTACTCGAGATGGAGTGGATGACTGGTAGTAAGCGAGACGGTTGAGAGCGTTTCGAGAATTCTGAGACTGAACAGATTGAAATCTTAGGCGAGTTTATATAGATATGTAGTCACGACAAAAGAAGCTGAGAGGAAGCCTCCATGCTAAGCGCTAAGCCTATATTTCTCGGGGTTCATCTCTTCAATTTGGCTTTCGCGGACTGTCAGAAAGAAGCTGAGGTTCAAAGCGGACTACACGAACCTTCCCTCAACGTCAACCACAGAATTTTCTTGGTAGCTTCTCGATCAGGGGACCCGCATGAGTATCTCACGGCATACATAGATGCAATGATGAACGTTCAATTGTGATGAGCTGTGTCTACTCTTCAGAGACATTACTCGGAGACATACCGTGTCGACTCAAACTTGTGCTCTAATCTTGTAAAAAGAGTCCAGAAAGTGACCTTCATTGGAAAGCGGACCTATGCAATATGGCTGAAAGACGCGGCCTTTTCGTAAGCCACAGATCTTGAAGAGACATTTATGAACTTAGGCAAGTAACAACCCTGGTTCTTCTCATACGCCGACAACGTGGGGACAGTCGGGCAGGCGATTTGCGAGGTGATGTATTTTGGGGCGCCATGTTACAAGCTTAACATATAACTTATTTATCTTTTACTGAGATCGCCTGGCTCTCGGGTCGATTATGTAAGTTTTAAATTTTATATTTTGAAGCTCAATGTGTCTATGTATCTGGCCTGCAGAGATGTAATCCTCTCTTTTGTAATGTTTTGTCGTTTTTGAAAGGGCGCGCTCCCTCTGCCACATACATTTGTGCGACTTCTTGGCCGAGGCAGCGTTCTGTATGTTTCGCATCACAGTTGACAGCACTGCTGCATGGTGCGCTTTCTATCTGTATTTTAAGAAATAAACCAAGGGCGGCGGAGGGATGCGGCGGTACCATGAAAATATATATTTTAAGAAACGGTTTATGAACCAGCAATTCGCAGCCTCACCCTGACTATGAACGGTTGTGTTGAACCGCTGGAAAGCTGTCGCATATGTCACATTCCATGCCTTGCATTCACCATGTTTGTTGAACTGACGGTGGAGACATGGATCCCTGCTTTTGGAGTCTCGTTGCCGGCAACAGTGCAATAATGAATCAAAAATTTGTTTCATGCAATGCGATTTTGAAAGGACGTGGCTTCAAGAACATGCCTTCCCTATATTAAACAATTGTATAAAAGTAAGTGTAATGAAAATGAAAGTGAAAATATAATTTATTTGAATCTGGCCGGATTTTGTAGTTTGGATGACATAACATGGTAACACGCAACTCCTGACGAAAATCTCTGCATCATCCATGTGCTTGATAGTTTTGAGATGGGTGCTCAATATATTTTCTTGTCTTTCATAGCTCACCATGTGAGAGCATCTCTATTGCTCACGCTTCTTTTTATGCGCTATTTTTCGAAATAGCGCATTAAATTTATTGAAATAACGCACTGCAGGCTATTGCTACGGTTTGTATTTTAATTCATTTCGCGGGATACAGCTCGGGAACGGTCACCATCGTGTGGCCAATGAAATTTAATTGTCAACGCGCCGTTGGCCACGTGTAGGCCACGACGGAAAGGAATGGCTGGGAGAGCCATCCCTTGCGTGCACAACTTCCCACTATTGAGTTAATACTTTATTGTTTTTCTTTAGGGTGCTCAAAAATAAGGCTTTTAAGATAACCGACATGTTAAATCAAAACATTCTTTAAATATAGTTAAAAGGATATCATATTAATATTTCTAAGTAAATGAAATGAAGTAAAATCCATTTAGAGAAATTTCTTTGCAAGTGCAACATATTGGACATATAAATAAAGATAATAAATTACGGTACAATACGATACACGCGTTTAGGTATGGCTTAAAGTAATATTCGATAAAAAAAAACATTGACGGAAAAAAAACAGAATATAATTCAAAAATACTGTTTAGTGTGTACTAAGAATAATCAGTTTACCTAATATATGAAACAATTGCGAATATTTAATGACGAAATAAAAGATAACATTGAAGTAAAGAAAAAACAGGAAAACGTTTTATTGAGTAAAGTACTGTGGCTTTCAGGAAACAAGTGAATCCAATATTTTGATATAAATATTACTAAGTGTCCGACTCATCGAGAAATCATTTTTCGCCGGCATGTTCCTTCTATTTACTGTGCTTTCATTAGGCTGTTTTTAGAGGGCCGATAAAATCAGTTCTGGGTGTGTGTCTGAATCTCGTCCCGCTCTACTTGGGCTTTATTTTCAGTCGCACGACTCCTTTGGATAGGACTCGTAGATTGACTTTCTGATTGGCTTTCTTTTCTATTCACACATAATATGAGTCCATTAGATGAATTCTGCCCTTCAATAAAGAAGTTGATAAGTGGATCCATCAGACAGGCTACTTTTATTGGTACACACAGTCTGCATCACAAACCCTCCACATAAATAATCCGGATAAAACGTATCCAGTATCTTTCCGGGAAAATACAAGATCTGTAATGAGTGTATATTGTCGGATTATTTATCTGAAAACCCAAGATAAATAAAATCCTCTAATTTAAAATAAAAGCCGAAAATTGAGAATATCGACACATCATAATGAAAAATAAATGCACCGGCAGAGAGCTTCACGTGTTTAGAAAGTTATGAAAGATTTAAATTTGTGCTCACCAGACACAATCTTGCTTGAGAGTGCTCCGTAAGCACCTGAATTCTTGGAAAAGAATTCCCTGAGCGGCACTGTGCCACGTAATATTCCACAAATGGCTCTTTGCGAACCGCTGGCAGACACAAAACGCAGTTCGTGAACCTTTTCGGGTCTGTCTAAAAAGGCGAACGTATAAATAACCCGAGAAAAACGAGAGAGAGAGAGAGAGAGGTCATTTTGCTGTGGCAAATCATCAGTTCGAATTGCGACGCGGGCGTTCACTGGTCGTGGCGCTCAGCACGGCAATCTGGCAATTAAAGCTTCACCTTCGAACCGATGCTATGGCTATAACATAGCCGTTTAACTCTGTCACTTGAAATGAAAGGGGCTGGTGCATCTCGACAGGCACAAGCTTCCATTGACCTTTCTCGTATTCGTGACGTTTAGATAACATACCCGGGAGGTCAATTCGACTCTGGTCATCTCAAACCAACATCTCCGCACTTATGCTCAACATTTGTCTCTATTGAAACCGTTTTCTCCATTTCCAGTCCTTATATTCTGCCTCACCGAGTTGCTCCATACTGCTGCACGTCCTAGTGAAAAAAACAGTCGGCATCATCCACCGAAAGCCACGTCTCAGCCTCCAAGGTTCTCTTCGACCGGCTTCTCTTACCACAGATCTTCTACCGCTACATAACCCAGGGAAGCGTACAAAAGATGCAGATCGGTCGATGTATCGCTAAAGCGTTCTTCAAGAAGCTCGACCATGACATGTGGCTCTGCCACTGTGGCATGAGGCGCAAGCGCTCCGGCACAAGCTATGCAAACAATGTTTTCCATGTTCGCACGGCTCATGCGGAGTTCGAGGAGCTCCTCTAGGTTGAAAAAGATGAGATTCAGTCACGCACAAATTGGTTCTTTTCGAACAACAAGTAGAAGAGAATGTACCGCTTGTTTCATTTCATCATAGTTTCGCTACTGCAATTTTCGTTGTTGGAGAACAAAACAATCCGCAAACGCGTGCAGGCACAAGTCAATCTACGGAGACAAATTCAATTCGCATCTTCCTCTTCTTACCAAAGCAGTCGAGAATAACACTTTTGACATCCTGCCGGAAATTCTCGCGCTCATCTTCGACGGCTGGTCTTGTCGATAAACCCACTTCCTCGCTATCTTCTTTCGGGCTATTTTTTGCTCCTTAGCGCAAGATGCCAAAAATTTCAGAGCGATATAATTGCACTCTGCCACAGGGGTCGGGGGTCCTCTTTATCGTGCAAAAAGTACCAAAAAAGCGCGAGAGCGCAGAAAAAACACTACACTGGTACAAGGATAGGGGCAGGTAACAACAGAGAAAGCGAGTAAGAAGCCCCCTCTTTCCGAGCATCCGTAGAGTGATAAGCAATGACTCGTGAGCTCCAAAGACCCATAAATATGACCCAAGGGACAGAAGTCCAAGAAAAACTGGTGAGATGGAACACAAATGGTCCGAGTTTTTAAAAATATTACAGAGACGGAGCGGCCAGTTAAGTAGTAACTGAGGGCATGATCAGCAGTAAACTAAGACTGGGAGAGGGTACATGGATGCCGGGAAAGATTAGCAGGGCTGGACTGCATAGTTGGGAGCTTTAGGTAGCACGTAAAACTTCGAGAGGGATAAGGGGGATTTGTGCAAAATGCTAAAGTTATACCAAAAACGGCAATGAGCGTATTAGTGAGAGGTTGTTGGTTACACGCCTAACTGATGCATTTCGAAGATTATGTGCAAGATGCATTGGAAAGAAAGTGATTGCAAAACGCTCTCATGACGTGAGTTGCATTTTTAACCACTTTCATAGTAAAAATGCATAGTCGAAAAGACACGAAGAGTTTTGATAACGCTCGAAGTCTGTTTGAATTGTTTTTTGGACTTGAAACTCGCGTGGATTGAGAATATTTCCAAAGACGTGTCAAAACGGTTGCTACGGAGGTTTTTTCTCGTAGCGGACGTTCAGGCAAGTGGTGTTGTAAGTACCACTTTATTTGATCTCTAAATGGCCTTATAGAAGATGCCAAGCAAGCGGTCTAAGTGCACATATGAGGGTTCTTTGAATTTTCGGGTCTGAAACGAGCGACTGAGAGAGGAACAGTGACACGCCAGCGCATGAATGGAGGGTGAATCAGATAATGATGTGCAGAACAATACAGAAAATTGTGTGGTAGGTCAGTCTGAAGGGCTAGCATTGGACGGTGGAGCATCAAGGGCAAGCGCTACTAAAGCTCCATCCCGGAGTACAGCGCGAACTGTATGGCACTGTAAATATCAGCCCCATTTATTGATCTGAATAAACCCGTGCTGATAATGCAAATATGCAATTCGGCGGACTTGACCTTTGAAATCGGTCCACCGGTTAATGATACGCGCAAGTGTACCAGATAAGCGGTATCCGTCAAATCGATTGAATTTTCCCAGATTTATTCCCCGTCTTTTGAGCCACATCACTCCCATTTGACGCTCTAGCGGTCTCTGCGCTATTGGCTCTTCCTTAGTTGGGGTATGCGCCCTCTCAGATTAATTGTACATCTCACTTTACTTGATTCAGTCTTGCTTTTCGCTTTCGCGTCGTACATAGAATTCCATCCGATCCTGTCTCGTTTGCTCAAACAGCAGTCCCAAACTTCGTCTTTCTACGTCTCGTCTCTCCGAGCGCAACATTCTGTAGAGCTCCATCCACCTCTCTCGAGGTTCCAATCCATCTCCCTTAGAACCGCAAAGACTGCCAAGGCGCCTGCCGGCTTTACGCAAGCTACTTGCCCTGCCTTGGATTCCAACAGTGCTGGTGTCGCCGTCGTCTCTACTGACCACCCTGCCGCGCTGTCACCCCCATGCTCGGGTATCGTCCTCCAAGGCCGTTTATCCCGTGCAGTCTCGCGATGCTTCCACGAATATTTCCGCGCTGCTAAGCGGGGATGATATCCCGGCACCGGTCGGTGGTCAATATCCTGATTCCACCGTAACCCTCGATGGTGTTTTTCCTGCCGGATTGGCCGATGAGTGCGTCCCTGCCGTGCCTTTGGCACTGAAGAAAGATGTAGCGACGATAAAAAAAGGGCTAACACCCGGCAGGCCGCTCCTTCCAAGGGTCCCGGTGCCCTTTTCGTGGTGAAGAAGAATCTCACGGCGCAGCCACCCGTTACCGTGGGTATGTTTGAAATCCTACGTCCTTTTCCGGTTCTGCCGTTTCCGCGGCTGTCACTGTGACTGGAATTGCCGGTGCTCCGTCAGTCGCTGATCCGAGTTACTTCGCGGCCGCGCCTTCTGCAGCGGATGATGGTGATATTCTTTATATCAAATATCCCTCCAACGTGAACCTCCACCCGGAGGTGTACGTACACAACTCACGCGCGAGCGAAGTTCCCCTAGCCGGCGACTTTTCATGGTCTGAACGATAGTGAGTCGGACGCCAACGCGATGCTCCTATCCTGAGGTCCGTGGATGCACTAGCGCGCAGTTTTAGAAACTTCGGTCGTGAGTCCATACGGTACCTATGGCCTTTTGCTCGGTAAATTTCCTGTGGAGGCCTTTTAAACGCGGTTTTGGACGACGGTCTTTATAGCTGATGACGAGGAGTTGCGTGCCGGCTGTCGAGGATCGCAAGCGATTGCACTCAAAACCTTCACGCGCCTCTTATACCGTCACATTAGCAGGTATTCCCCTCAGCATCTCATTCCGGAGTCGTAGGACATGGAATGTTGAACGGCTCGGTATCTCACCGAGTTCGACCACGTCTGGCGGATGATTGAAGCCTCTTTTAAGATAATTCGTCCGTGGGAGGGGTACTTTGCCGTTTGCTAAGTATCTTCTCTCGACGAGGCCTCTTCTTCCGTTGGAGTTTGGTTATGACTTGAAGCGCTCCTTATCGAGTTTCTCCGAGTTAGCAAGAGCGAATTGGAGGAACCGAAGCCGGACGGGCTACCTGCTGCCTTATAAAAAGTTCAAAAACTCGATGCTGACCGACGCGGCTCGTGCGCAGCGGTTCGTCACGGTGGATAATCGCTAGCGCGAAGTGAAGGTCCTGCAAAGATGTTATAATGAGCTGCGGACGGTCCTTTCGTTCTTCAAAGCGGAGTTATGGCGCATCCGGAAGTCCGGTTGGTGGTTGGGTTTCTTCATGGAGTGGGCAGCGCGAGTGGTTGCGTACGTTTTGTGGGACGCGTACGATAAATACCGCCTACGGGGGCTTTCTGTGAGTTTGATCCGACACATCAGGGCTCTCGACCTCTCCCAGGTTCTTGTTTCGCGTGAGAAATTTCAAGAGCCGCACGACTTTTAGCATCCCATCGAGGACTGCGACTGGAAGTCCGTTCCTGCGAAGGTGTTTCATCGCCCAAGCGATTACTAGCGTCCCCGCCACGAAAACTACATTTCTGGTCGAGTCGGCTCCAGGGGTGACTTTTCTACTTCAACCCGCTAACGCGGGAGCGCAGTTACTCTGAGTTTTCGCATGCGTTGGAACATACGACGCGTACGATTCCTCTACGCCACCCAAGTGGAAATAGTTCCATTGCGATCAAATCGAGGCGGGAGTTGTTTTTGTTGTTTTTATAGATTAGTACGTGTGAACGTGGTGTCGTCCTAAGGTAGGAAACCATACCACAGGACGCGTTACATTCTAGTCCTGGTAGGGACGGATGGATTTTTTCCATTGGCCACATCGTGAGCTACGATAAGGCTTATGAAATATTCTCCGGTGATGATTGGTGCCACCTGCGTGGTTCTGGGTTTTTACTGCTTTAATTTCGTTGCCGTGGTGGCTGACGGTTCCGAACGGTTCTGGTTGACGACAGAAATTTTGTCGTTTTAGTCTAACCTGGGAGGCTCGGTCGTTTTCTATTGTGTGAGTGTGGTTCCCTGTGAAGGTTGTACACCAGGGGACGCAGATTGTGATGATACTGTAGCTGGCGGTTCGGGTCCGAGAAGCGTGGCTGGTATATCCGGCACGGGGATTCTCTTACTGACATAACTGTTGGAGAGCCGCTGAAGCCGTAAGGCAAACAGGGTGAAGGGTGCCGGTGCGGACCAGGTGGTCGGGTTAGACGCCTGTTACGCGAGGGCGTCTGAGGGATTCCAGGCGGCCCCCGGCGAAGTTGGTGAGGGTACGCTGCGGTCGCGAGACATGCGTTCCAAGGTTTGACCCTCGTCATATCCCATATGCAGCACTAGATTGCGGCCATCTTACGAGATTGGGTGGATTGGTGAGGCCCAGTTATGAGGGGAGAAAGTTTTCCATGGAACTCTTAGTTGTCCGTAATTGACATGTCTGCTCTTTAAAACTAGTCGGCATATGATTGGAGCGCATGTATAAATGGCCTGAGCCTGTTTTCAATGCACGCTTTTAGCAAAGCTGGAACTTTTTGAGGGCTTTTTCAGATGATTACATCAGGTGGCCGATCCACTGACGCCATGTGTAGAGGATATACGCTGAAGGGATTTTGACCTTCGTTGGGTTATGGATCAAGCCCGGTGGACCGGGTTGGCTGGAGACAACCAGTTCAAATGAAACCACTTCCGTGGTAGTTTGGGGTGTGAAGTTGTAGGCGTACGTGACCGCGTCTGAGTTCAGGCCCCACTCCTTCGGGTGTTCTTCCAGTAAGTGGCGAATAGCCTGCACGAGAGTGCTGTTTTAACAATTCCACCTGCCAATTAGTTTGGGAATAGTAGGTGGTAGTAAAGAAACTCTTCGCTCCTACGATTCGGCAGACGTCCATGAAGAACTGTGAAGTGAAGTTTATACCATTGTCAGATAGAACGTAGAACGGTGGCCCGCAGATAATAATCCAGTGGTTTATTAATGCGTGAGCGATAGAAATCGGCGTTATCCGACGGAGGGGCACGGTCTTCCTGAACTTAGAATAAAAGTCAGTGATGAACAGAAGGTATCGCTGGCCGCGAGAGGTCTTGATGAGATCCCCAGGAGCATATTGCGAGATACTCCAGGGGATTTCGGGCTGAAAAAAAGTTCAGCGGAAATCTGTGCTTTCGCAATTTGGTGCTATTTCTCGCGCATGTGAAAAAGCCCCTCAATTAATTCTAGGCGTTCAGCACCATTGAGTTTCAGTAAAAGAAACTTCGCAAAGCATAGCACATTCGAAAACCTCCCGGGTGATCGAATAGCTTGGCGTGGTAACCTGCGTGCAGATTTCTCTCGCGAAGCGATTGAGGAAACACCAGTTGGGGTCGTTTGAAAACTGTAAGGACCATAAGGTTACGCTTGTTTTATGTGAACTGTATCAGTACCTCTGCGTTTATTTAGGACCTCAACCTAGCTATTATCGCGAGGCTGTTCAGCGTGTGGAAAAGCGTCTGCAAAGTCGTTAAAAATGAAATATTTAGGCAACTGTGCGCACTTCGCCCGGATGTAGGATGAGCTCCTTTCGTCTGTGCTATTCCTGTATCAAAGTCTATTTGAGAAGAAGATCTTTGAGATCGTAGGTATTTCGAATGGAAAGCCGAAGAGTGCCCTACTTCCCCTCTTTTACCCAAAGAACTGCTCGATGCTAGCACTGTGACATTGAATCAATTCCCATTTACAGTAGTTAACAGTTTCTCATGAATGTCTCGAAAGGCAAGGCCATGCTCAACCAAATAAAAATTTTCAAAAAATACTGGAAACCTGGATCAGGACTCTGACTTCTTGCTGTGGAGACATTTGCATTCTCTTCGAACAATTTCTAAAAGCCGAGCAGAAATCGAATCAAAACCTATACAACTGTGCTTTGGGCGATTAGTATCTTCGCATCAATTCGCACCGTAGCACTGAACCGGCATTCGAGAGTAGAGTGATGAAAATTCAGGAAAAATGCAAACGAGCTGACACAGGCAGAAAAATGTGCTGTTGACATTCTTCTGAAAGAAGCATCCGCTTCTGATGAGGAATCTGACGTTGAAGGCGAACTTTCCATGGAGAAAAAGCTCAGAAAGCTCCGTACATTTGACGAGAACGAGCGCTATGTCTCTGCGCCCGTTATGCTGTTATCTGCAGCAGAGGAATAAATTATCTTGAGATGAGCTACGTATGATCTTAGTGAGACGCGCAACAAGAGGGAGCCGCTCATGTTTGAAGCTTTCATGTTTCTGAGGTAGAACGAGAGAATTTGGGGAGAGCAACTTGTGGCTGCAGCTATTCGCACTTTTTTCTCGCAACGCTGCAAGAAAGCACTTGACGAGCTCAATCGCCACTTAGAATTTGGAATCTTGTTTAGTTATCTGAGCGACAAGGAGTAATTAGTACGGTTTAGTCCGTGTGTGGTGTTTTTTAAAATCCGTTAAGTCTTGATTTGAATTTCAATTAAACGTTGTTTAGATCTTTTCTTATTGCTTGTTACAGAGGCATGCAAAAGTTGGAAAATTATATTTATATCTTTAGGAAGTACTGTTAGTTCCCTTGAAAAGCAAACGAACTATCGTTTTTAAGTGATACTTGTCTCAAATCTGTTACAGAGAAAATGGAAAGTTGTAAGTTAAGTTTCATAGATTAAGATCAGTGCGACATATATTAATCATAAGTTTTTCCATTAATTAATGCAATATTGCAAATATTAAACGTATTGCAGTACTTATAGCAAAAACTCAAAGTATTTCAATAAGCATTTCATAGTGGAAATGAATTGCAATGCATATTTTGGTTGATCCAGGTGCATATTTTTGACTAACTTTGGATGTTGAACCCAAGTCAATAGTCAACTGATTATTTAGATAGTTAGTTATTTCAAGTCAATAAGAGAGAAATTTAATTTTACTGTGCTTCAAAAACGTTGAGGCAATTTGGTTGCAAAGACGCTTAAACGCGACTCCCTTCGGGTGAATTAAACCTCTTTGAAAATCCCTGCTGCCCTCAAGTTGACTTCGCACAACGTTCGGATAATTTGAGTCATTTCCAAACTAGAGCTTAGTAAATACTGTCTCTCTCTTCCATTAAGTCTTCAAACGTCACTGAACAGGCGTTCAGCGCTTGCGGAAGACGCTTGTGATGATACTGTCGCTTTTGAAATCTTGTTAAACGGCACTGGGCTAACGGTTGAATGTTGAGTGTTGCATGTTTTCCAATGTTGAAGTGCATAGTCTGGAGATCGACGAACAGATTTTTGAAGTTCTTCGCGCATCTGCTTATGAAATAAGCGCATCATGAACTTCAGTTCTGGCGCTGAGAAAATACTATCTGATCCGAGCTCGATTACTTCTCTTGTGACTGCCTCGCAAAGAGTACTGTAGTAATCAGTGCGCTCTTGAGATTAACATTGTAGGTATTCGATTGCGCACTCATTGAAGTCCAAAAAGGATGCGATGTAAAACAAAAGAGTGCGAAGAGCAGCATTCATCACTGTGTCGCGTACTGTGTCCTGATTCGGACGCCATGTAACGGTGGATGAATTGACGAGCCTCCATATACATCCGAGTCTATGTTCAATGCGGTCAGCAATGTCTCTTTCTAACTCTTGTGCAACCCGTTTGGTCACTGGCTCTGCACGTACTTGGTCCCTTGCCTTGAAATGATCAGCTACGCTCGCTTTGGTTCGGGATGTAACGGAGGATACGCGCAGGCTTGATCCACTGGATGTATCAAGAATTCCTGGCTCTGGATTCCCACTGTAGAAACTGTTTTCACAGGGTGCCATTGTGCCGCTCATCACGCGCAGAGATTCATAGATCTCATGAAGCAAACGAAGTGCCAGATACATGCTCAAAACTCTGTCAGTCTCGAGCTGACGCGCGACGCAATGGACCTCAGCGAGAACTTGTATGATAGCTGCCAGAACATTTAGCTCCTCTTTGTTCATGGACGGAAACTCTTCTGCACTGATCTGCATTTCTTCAGCGACCTCGGAAATATTATCGAATTGGGTAATGTATGTCAACATCGCCCCCAGCCTAGAGTGCCATCGGGTAGGGATATCACGCTTAAGTTTTTGCAGTCTTTCAGCCGTGACGCAGCTCTGCGCCTTTTTTCCCGCAGTCGCGCCTATGCCTTCCCGTGGTAGTTGAAGTAGCGCATGACGTTGTTGACCACGTCCATGTACTTCTGCCACGGCGCTGTGTCATTGAATACATCGTTGACCCAAAGTGCAAGAGTGTGAACGACACAGCGAACGGACCCATCATAGTTGGTAAGCAGATCGACAGCTAAAGCTACATAAGCCGCATTGTCACTTGTAGTCGTATTGATTCTTATCTTCTCTGAACCAATGGTGATACTGTGGGTAAGAACGCCTTCCACTATAAAGCGAAGCTGTTCTGCAGACTTTGAGGTGTAACCTGTGTGCAACGTCGTGATCGGAAATGTGCGTAGGTTCCAACTGTCGTCGATAAAAATGCCAAGTCACTCCGGGAATCGTTGAACCTGGTGCAGCGCTCCAACCATCCAAGGTGGGACTTCCGGTGAGAGAATAAGTTGCACTGGACCGCAATAAACTGCACACAGCATTTTATGTCGGCACCAGATAAGCCTCAACCTAACTCTTTGCTGGAGTACTGCATTCGGCCTGCAAATAGGCTCATGAGACGTTGCGTAATCGGCGAAGCAAAAACCAGAGGGGACATTTCCGTGACGCAGCTGAAGAGAACTAGAGACAAGGCTTGAACGAGCTTGACGGGTACGGAAGGTTTTTTCGATGGTTGTGCTGTGCTGGGCTGCCCAGATGAGCCCACAGCGGATCTCTGCGTAAAAAAAGTCTTGATGCTTTTCGTGGACGCTCTTGAAATTTCATGCATTCTGCGGGACTGTGCAACAGTGTTCGCGATGATACCATCCGGCGCATGTTGACCGTTCATACGTAGTATATGCTCGTGCGTCTGCTTATGATACTTCTTGTAGTTCAGTGTGACGTGGCTGGAAGAGTACATGATGTTCGTGCTGATCGCCTGGTCGCAGACAGTACATTGAGACTGTGGTTTTCCCCCATCTACACGGAGTGCTGCATGTGTGGTCCAGAGAGAAGTACGCACACGCGAACCAGGCTTACGGCTTTTCGACCTGTGCTTCCTCTGCTGTTTTTGTTTCGCCGCAATTAAGTTTTGTGCCGTCTTGTCAAGCTCATCGCCGGATCGATCGAAGGACTCCGGCATTTCTTCCGAATCTGAACTTTCGACGTGCTTTCTGTTTGGCATCGCGAGAGGGACTGGTTTGATTGATGTCAAGATGATCGATGACTTCTGCTTCACGTTGAGAGAAGAGATTGGTGAGTGCCACCCACGATGTCCAACGACGTACACGGGTGAGGAGAATTGCCACCCACGATTTAAATATTTGAAATGTGCACATTTTTAAATAAGTTGATGCAGAAGTTAGTTTTTTAAAAAAATCCTAAATTCGTTTTGATAAACATTATTTTGACTCAAATTTATTGACAACCTGAAAAAAGGCAAGTTAGTTAGTCAAAGTCAGCAGATTTTGACATCAAATTGGTTAGATAAAAATACGGGCCTGACCAGGTGGCCGCGAAGAGCAGTGCGAGTTGAATGGCAAAGAAGAAAGGGAGGTAGGTAGACGCGCGTAGGCTCATCTGTACAGATTCACACGCTGTGTAAGTGCAACAGCAGGGGTGGAATGGGGACAGGCACTGAGTTCGGGAACCCATTTTATATTTTCCATGTCGGTGTACGTGGGTATAGGCTTAGAAGATCCATAGAAGTCGCCATTTGCACCTCTGCCGACTAATGCGGCACCATATAGTCATTTATTACGCGCGTGTTGGCCTCGCGGAGGAATTGGGGGGCGTGGGTGAAAAGGGTTCAACCACATGCCAAGCATTCCGTCCAGGAGGGTTAACAACGGAGAGGAATTGAAGTTGGGCACAGGCGCCCGGGCATGGACGGAGCACTATGGTATAGAAATGAATAGCCCCGAGATTATCTCGGACGAACGTGCAAGTTTTGTACGGCATCGATCTCGGAATGAAGAACCCAGTATGAATCAACAAACCCCACCAAAATTTCTGTGCCTGCAGAGCGCCTCTGTTGCGGAGCTCGTACCAGCGCTACATATATTCAAGACGCGAGTCACCGGCATTCAACAATGAACAGTTGAAGTAGAGCTTGTGGACGGGGTGGTAGTTCCAAGCCTTCTCATCGCCCATACGCATGCGTTGTAAGCATGGTTTTTCTTCCTGTACGCTACTTCAATACGTTTCAACACACCAATCTGATCCACGGAACAGCAATAATGGCTGCGTTATTTTTAAATCCCGCTGCTCAGCATGGATGCGGGCCGGTTCGGCAAGTGAAGTTTTGTCCAAGACCGGTAAAATTTTCAAATCTTCATCGGTCTCATTATACCATACAACCCCTCACCGGTGTACCAAGCGAAGTAACTACCGTACTTTCTCGAGTGAAAGCCGGAGCACATGAATTTCTTTGCCCCCGGCGCGCGCCTTTGCGGGTATTAACTTTGGGATGCTCACAAGAAAGGAGGCGAGCTGGACAGTTGTGAAGGAGACAGCGGGACAGGCTTGAAAAAAGGATGACAGGAAGGAGATGCGCACGCAAGCGATTCCTGCAACTCCAACACAAGTTCTGATATCATACAGTGACTTTTTCCCCCTCCACCGCCCGCAGGTTCAGTGGCACGACACGGGCGCCTTTTCAAAATAGCCGTTTTAAAGTACCGCCATGGTACTTTATGTACTATACGTACCCCATCGTAGGGTTTCGTAGCTGTTGGATGGGCACTCAGTACCCCCCTTCGAATATTTTCAGATAGTCAAACCCTACATAGGGCATCTTTCATAGTTAGGCTTGAGCACTTGAAGATAAGATGATCGGTGCTCTCTCGCAGAGGGGCGGCCATCCATCCATATACCATTTGGATTTTTAGGTCACTATCAGGCTACCGACGAGCCAGAAAGACCTCTGCGTTCAATACCAAGTCTCCCGTAACTCACTTTTTTACATTGGTCTCCCGGCGTAGAACAAGTGCCACACCCCACGAGCAAAGTACAAGCGACCTAAGCCTATTAGCCATAAGAAGAAGAACTCTGAAAATGCGAGTCAGTCTCTTGCTACAAGGGCCTATCCGCCACAGCTTGCCGCCGAGTTGGATGATCCGGAGCGCGCCCTGCGCGCACCAAAAATTTCAGACGATTAGAAGAAACACAAGACGAACCAGGCAGAGACAACTGACTCTGCCCTGTATGTACGTTCAAACTCGGAGACCGACGGTCTCTCCGGAAACAGATCTAGCCAAGGCCTATCGGAGGCACCTGGCTATAGGACTTTAATGAAACCAGGAGGGGGAACCGAGGTTCCCAGGCGTCAGGAGAACTGGAACCATTTCGAGAGACGGTAGTTTAATCTGGGTCTCATGAATACAATAACACGGCCAAGGACCTTAGGAGGATTGTTGCTGCATTCTTGCAGGCGATTAAAACTTCCAACCTTGAGGACCTTGAAAGGGTACTCAAAGCGATCAAGTCATAGGGGAAACCCATGCACACGACGCTTCAGAGAAAAAGAGCCAAGACCGGTTGGAAGCCCATCTCTTTGCTTGAAAGCGAAACGAGTCATAAACCTCGCCAACCCGGCAGAGGAAAACGGCCTAATCAGGCTAGCGTCCGTGGCAAATAAGGAATACCAGGGCTCTCGAAGCCACGGACTGGCGTCGCAGGGAGTCCCTCGCCGAGACTCTCGTCGCACCAACCAGACAATAAGGAAGCTTAATCCGGCTTAGCAAAGCCCGAAGTGATGCCGGCTGCGGTGGGAAACGGCGCGGGAGAGGCCGGTCGCCGACTTCAATCCCACGTGATTTGGATATATTTCCTACCGGGCTCCTAGACGTGGAAATAAAGATGGTCGAAGCGTTGCTGGCGGAACCGAAAATTATGTTCCTCTCGCAACCTATCTCTTTCTGTCACAGGAGTTATACGAAGTAGTACGCAACAAGGCTGTAGAAGAAAAAATACGGGACATGGTCCCCGCGCTGAGGCACGCGGCTATCAGACAATTATTCTACAAGGAGGAAGAAGAGAGCTTCTGGGACTATATCGTGGAGAGGTGGTTTCAAAAAGGCAACTCCACCGAGCCGATTGGCCAGCAGAGTGCCGCGAATCGGCTTCATCTGTCTGGAAATTCTTAGTAATTTGGTTCCCATTCGGTTGTATTTGACGGTGCGAGACCTCCCGCCCAGTTTCCCCACCACTGTCGAACAGCATCAAGTCAAAGGCGGAAAACTCAAATGAAGACCCCAACGACGACTGGTCTTCCTTACAGACTTAAGATGCGCCTACAACTTCCCCCCACACCAAGAAGGACCCGTCAATGACTACACGGTCAGGTTGAAGGCCCATGAGAAGAAGGCTGAAGAGACGGAGAAAAGGGACAAACTTCAGAAGTTCCGTTCAACCAATCGTCTCTACAGACCGACAGTGGACTAACATAATTAAGCTTACAGACTCGCCAACCGGTCGTCAAAGTATGACGGCCGGACTGCGAGAAACTGATGAAAGACAGTGCCTTTACAGGCAACGACCCCATCGGGGTTCTTAAAGTTTTGAAGACTTTCTAGGTCGCAGCAGATACAACCGGCAATAACGGAGGCGCAGCCATGTGTATCTTCCATAAATACCTCAACACTCCGCGTTATCTCTATTCAACCGCCGAATAAAGCAGCCTACCCCAAACCCTAACTGAGAAATCCCGAACGATCGGCTAAAAACATTACGTCGTACGCGGGGGTCGTGTAATTGCTTCTGACGTAGCATTAGTCAGATGAAGTGATAGCTACCGCATACAGTGGTCTAAAGAATAAGAAGTGTCCGAAATTTAATAAGGGATGCGGTGGGGTATCAATTTAAATTCAATTTCTAAATTCGCGAGTAGATTTCGTAATACGGCGTGCGGTGGAGATTCCCATACTCCCGCACAGAGTATATTGGAAGTGTCACGAAATTATTCAAAAACTATAACAGTGTCCCATGCACCAATTTACGCAAGCGTATTTAGTGTGCGTCATGAGAGTACCTTTACGTCGTTTCATTTGCTCAGTGCCGGTCTCTGACATGTAGGTCTACGAATCAGATATATCACCATCAAGGGCAAGACTATCGGTTGTAGAAACAACAATGAGCTGGGAGACTGGTTTTGTATGGGTGACGCTTGTTGCAGATTCTGGGAGGCGGAGTCGTTCGACGCAGACGCCTCGGAAAGACGACGTTGTCGAGCTTCTTTCGATCTTTGAAAAGAACGGAAATAGGGAGAGGAAATTGTCATGGAGGGATGGAAGAATGTATGTACGATCAACTCTGGTTGGGTATCATACCATGCATTTCTTTTTATATTGCAGCTTCATAGTTAAGCGCTTGAAATTTGCCGGAAAAGTTCCCAGATTAGAACAAGTGTAATGTGACCACTGAGCCGCAGACGCTTTGACGCGAAGAACAGCTTCGCCTTGCACTTTTGCTCAATATAAACTAGTTCCTTAGAGACGACTCCACTGCATGGCGATAAAAATCGCTTTGGCGATAAAAATTACTCGCACGATAATTATTGTGTGGCTCTGCAAAACAATAGTGCACAGTAACTGGTTTTTGGAACTTCACCATCACACACCATTTAGGGTGTGTTCCAGAAACTATGTTCTTCACAAAATTTTCACACACACTAGTTAAAGTGCTCGGCGTACTGCTTTTAACCAGAAGCATGTAAGATCGAAGAAATTTCTCAAATAGAATTGTCCAGTATTCATTGAATGAGAAAATCATAATCATCCAAAACGACGTCAGGAACTATTCATTTATCTAATATTATACTCATATTCATTTATTTAATATTATACTAGCATTGTTCTTGAGAACTTAAAGTTCGTAGTAAATTTGTTACTTCTAAGCTTCGGATTTTGTGTTTGCGATTATGACTGCGTATGGTGACTGAATGGATTTTAGTTTTTTTTTATGTATTTGTGTTACAGTGGGAGCGTAACTGTCCATGACAGTGACATGTGCGTGAAAGATTTGACTGAAAGCACGTTGCACGTCCCTGTAGACGAGCGTGCGACCCACGTGTTTTGTTTTCCCAGGCCTTTTCCCTGCCTATGTGCACCCCCGCTTGCCGACCCATCTCTTGCAGGCTGCAGATTTATATAAGCAGACGCCCGACAGGGTACACTTTAAGGTAGTAGACATCACGTACACGGGAAGCAACGTCCTCAAAACAAAGTAAGAGGTGGCTTTTACCCTATCCAGAATATATATTTTTACAAAAATGTATGTGTTTCCCCGTTTTCCCTGTTCCTTTTCCCGTTTCCCTCGAATATGGTGTTTGACAGCGCCGTGCGAAGTCTAAGCGCACACCACGCGGAGCGTTTCATACCCCTCAGCCACGCGTGTTCCGCTGCTCCTCAGCCTGGATCTCGCTGCCCCGCTATGTTCTCCTACCACTCCCGTCCAATTTTTGTACGTGCACCCCCAAGCTATCAACGCGCACTACAGAAGAAGCCCAATGACAATATATTTCTCTTGGCTGCCAATACTCAGGGGCTCCAATTGACGTCTTTCTTCAAACCGCTTCGGTTTCGCAAGCCAGCGGAATCTCCAAAACCATCGCAACATATATTTATATCACAGGGATCAGTACGCAGAGTTCGATCTTTGCTGTAGTAGAATGAACTCTTTACTCTAGAGAATGTTTTACTATTATTAGATGACTATATTATGGTGGTAAGAGCACCACCATATATTAACCATGTGGTGTAGTTTCTAAGGTAGTCGCGTGAGGACACGTGTAGTTTTATATCTTTCTGCTATATAAGTCGCACTCCCGTCTCTCTACGCGCGCGCATAATAAATTAACTTACCTTCCCCTCTTCGTTCCGCGTGCTGAAGCGCCGTGCGTCCGTTGAACCTTCCTGTTCCCCGTCCCAGAGCATCTAGTAAGTGTGCTCTGGTGACGCTAGTTGACCCCCTTCTGCGCCCTTCGTGCGCCTCCGCCCCTCTTTTGAGCCCGTCGTGCTCCACCGCCCACCTTTTGCGACTGTCGTTCACCTCCTTATCTCTTTCGCAACCATCGTTCACCTCCGTCCCCTTCAGAGCCTTTCGTGCTCCTCCCTCCTCTATTCTGCGACTGTCGTTCGCTAACCCATCTCACCCCGTTTTAGCGCCCGCCGTGTGCGCCTTCGCCCTCCGTCCCGTCTCTACCGCCCCGTTTGCTACCATCTTATCTGAGCTATCCTTCTGGCTTTGCACCCCTGATTTACCGACTCCCCAGTCGTCTTTTCTTAGCATCGAGCCCTTAATCCTATGCACTGCATTACTGTAGGGGATAGTTCTATATAATCTATTAGTCTGCAACATGTTTGACGAAGCTACTTAAGTTCGGGCAAAGCGCAGAAAATGTGGCGCAAAAAGCGGAAATCGTCGACGAAAGACTTTGCTGAGGTGCTTGAACGTGCTTGGCTCCATCGGTCAACAACTGCAAGGCGTCTTGTTTTCCTTTGGGAGGAAGAAACGCCCCGCGAAATTTGGTCGCTCTTATTCGCCTATCGTTGCAAAGAATGCGCCCAACAGTTCACGACTTTCGAACGATGCAGGGCTGCCGAAAAAGACAGACTTTACTGTACATGGATCCTGCGCAGTCACTTTCTAACCTCACTTCCTTCTTTCAGAAATTGCATAATCCGGGCAGAAATACAATGAGCTTTCACGCTCACCAGCATTTGAAGTAGCTTTTCTTTTGTTTCTTTAATTCTCTTTCTTTTCAAACACAGTTTTGATCGGTCGAGCACGAATAATGAGAACGAGCCTGTGAAATCCCAACCAGTGAAGCGAGCGAAGCGTTTCACTGCAAGTCAGGAGCATGATCGGCAGCGTATGTGGCCACAGCATGCGTTGATGCTGAACGATGAACGCACTGATCGCATAGTCATGTAGAACGCCATTGCTCCCTAACTCCTTGCCGTGTATAATAGCATTTTTATGCTTGTGTCGCCTTAAGCGGGAGCGAAGGGCAGCGATCATGTTTTAGTTCTATCTTTAAATGGGTTACGAGCAATACTCATGCGAAAAATTGCCAAAATCATCGAAACGGAACGTTTTGCAGTTTTTCATATAAAATTGAAACGATTTTAAATCATCCCTACACCACCATATTTTGCAGCCTTGTTGTCGAAACGCGTAACAACACGGCTGTGAACTATCGCATATTTCGTGTGCTGTTTAAATCTGTGAGGTACTCTGACGCCATTTCAGCCGGTGGTCCTGGCCGAAATTTAGATTTTTCAGTTCTGCCAGTGAGGCGGGTAGGGATTTCTCAAGAAGTATTGGGATTTTTCAAGACGTTTGCGGATGGCTGACTGACTGAGATGTTCAAGTCACATCCCACCCACCTTCTTCCTCCGTATGAATACATATTCTTAAACAAAGAAATTCATAACATCTACGCATAGTCGTCTTGTACAGTACTTTCTCGTCGTAAAGAAGCTTCTTGGAGTTCTATAGACTAGACGTAACTAGAAAGCAATTCCCTAAATATGCAATAAACGCAAATAGTTGCACGAACAGTGTACTTCAGGTTCATTCTAGAACCATCTAGTAATTACCAACACTTTCTAAGTTGCGTGTTCGTTACACGCAGCATAGTTAACTGCTGGAAGGTAAAGTATTAGTAAATTCTCTACTCCGCTAGGTTTTCTACTGTTAACGGGTGGATGCTGCGCCCAACGTTTTGGCCAATTACAGAGTACATGTATCCGCGACCGAGCATCAGTTCTGCACTCTCTTCGCTGTTTGCCACATAATACATCGATCTTTCCTCTATTCATTTAGCATGTTGCACCCTTTTCTTCCACCGCTATTCCATTCGCCATCACGCCCTTTGTATATCACAGTTTCCGGTTTTCAATTGAAATGCATGCTACCATAATCGATGCCCACCATCTATATTTCCCGAAAGGATTCGAAAAGACACAGTTTCCATGCTCGTCTAATGGGGCGGTTTCGATTCTTTTGCATTTTGCTTCTTTCAAAACAAGTGAAAACCCTCCTGTTACACATTTTTCTCTCACTTCTCGTTTTTGAGTCCGATATCAGTACGTATCAGTCGGAAATATATGTTTGGTCCTTTACGGAGAGAGTTGAGTTGGATGCGCCCGCTATCTCCCACGTTCCTGTTCCCGTGTTGTATTCGGCAGAAAAATGTGATTTACATTATTCTTTCAACTATTACTAGACTTTAACCTTCACTCTTTTTCATCCCATTACACATTTGAACGGATTCCAAACTAAAGTTCTTGGAGAATATCTTCCTCGTGGCCTTTTGGTTCCTCTTCTTAAGAAGCGTACATATCTAATTCTCAACAACTTGCAGGTTGCGTCTTTTTATGTCACCAACATCGTTGCACACCTTTGCAGCATTCACAAAACTTGAAAGCATGATAGACAACAAGCCCAATCAAGAAAATGCCTCCTTGTCTTCCTCACCCACTCCAAATACAAGAACGACAGAAACGCCTCCAGTCGCCATCAGTGCATATCAACAAGCTGAGGACAGCCAACACCAGAGACAGCTATGGAGAGCCAAGATTGACAACATGTACCTTCGCGTTGAAGAAATTCAACAACGGGCAAGGGATCTCCAGTCTGCTCTTCAAGCACTGGATAAAAGCCTATCGTCCTATCAGATTCCACAGGACCCGCTCTCAGACACTCAAACAGGAACACATTCTCCTCCGTGATAAAAACAATTAATAGAGAAACTTTCGAAGGAAGATGATTTTGAGGACAACAGATTTTTGCAGGACAGTCTGAATTGAAGTAGAAGCCGATCGATTTTCTATGAGTCTGAATGTTATCGGCGTGTGGTTGGGTAGCGTGGAAGAAGCATAAGACTTCCGCCATCAATTAATGATAACGACGTATAACGTGTACTTCAAAGCGATCCAGATGGAATCAAGTACTTTTCTAAGTTAAAATAAAATTTGAAACATATTTCTGATGTAAGTTTGAATACAACGAAACATTTGAATTGCGCGAAGTAAATATCGGAATACATTATATATTTAGACGTTTTGCACAAGAAAAAGTAAATTTATGAAATTTGGTAGTGCAACATGAGAAACAAACATCTCTTACTGAGCTGAAGTGTACTATGAAAATTAAATCTTTATTCGTTCTTTGGAGCGCTTACCAATCAAGATTTTGAAAAAGTTTTGTTGAATAGACATAAAGTTTTGCACTCACTCTAAAGTGACCTTCATTTCAAAATAGAAACAATATACATATGAAAAATATTTTAATTTTTAAAGCATTATGCACAATTGGTAATCCATTGTTATTAATAGATTACAGCCAAGCCGTATCTAAATACGGAAAGGGGTTTTAAGAGTACAAAAGTATTGAAAGTAGAAGCAAGGTTAAGTAACTAAACAAAACTTCATAAAAATAAATTATAACTCAGGGTAGAATTAATTCAAAACAATATTTTATTTTATTTGCATGGGTTTCGAAACAGTTCACAACCTGCTTCACAATTTCAAACGCGAAAGAACTCAGGTCATTTCACGTAACTTAACGCTACCTCTTTGTACAGGTACGTCTCTAAAGGCCATAAAGATTTCTATACGACGAACATTGAGGACGTCACTGAGCAGACGTCGACGTAAAGGTGCTTTGTACCTAGGAAGAGCTGAAATGCCTCGCACTGGCTCGCACGTGTTCCACCGAAAAGTTTTAAGTGTGTGTTGCAGAAGTTTTGATTTTTGATTTTTTTACTACATCCCAGATGTTAGGGCATCTCTACCGCAAGCATTTTTCTATTCCTAATAAAAAAATCTTTTGCATGTTTCGAAACGTGAAGGAAGATTAGTCCCCCTTTCTATTCGCTTGTCACGTTTGCAATGCGTCGTTTAGAAATTAAAATGCATGCCACACCGCACGTCCCTATTCTATAGCCTTCCCTCGTTTGTTCCATGCCAGTAAGCTGCAATGGAAGAACACATTGCATGTTCCTAAGGATGCAGCGATAAAGGCAATCTTTCCGATCTCATCGCAACATATATATCCTTAAGGTTACTAACAGCAGAAGTAGCTCTAGCTCGTTTAATCTGACGATGGATAGTTGGATAAATCACTGCAACACCAGTTATCACGACCAGACCAACCACCC
>JAVCKV010130651.1:0-27029 GCA_032274145.1 Herpochondria borealis | reverse complement strand
GGTGGGTCGCGGCCGGAGAGCGGGGGAGGCGCCTAAGGCGCCTTGTGGCCCTTATCGGAATGCCCAGTCGGTTCCAAACCTCATAGCCATCTTTCAACCCTTCAGAGGGGAGCCGGGAGGCGGCAGGAGTGCTTAATGTAGTATAGAACGGTGCAGACTGTCCAAGAAATATGCAAACACAAATCTTCATTCCCAATCCGCGCGCCGAAGCCATATTTGGCGGGTAAAACCATGCACCGAAGGCACCTGTACGAATGCAGGGCGGGCGCTTGGAGGGATGCTACACGTCAGGACACGGGTCCGGAGGGAAGAGGACGGCGGGGTCGGGTTTGATGCGCATGAAAGAAAGAGGTGCAGTAGACTCTTCGCTCTATGTTGACCACTTTGTCTGTACAGATCAATTTTCCGTGCTCTCAGCTGGCGAAATTATTAGAAAGAGCGGCTGAAGGCGTCTCGCGAAATCAGGGCCAGGATTAATTGCAGGAATCTCTAAGGGTCCCGAAATTTTTCTTCATTTTCGGGCCTCTTGAAATCTGCCCGATTTCGAGAAGAAAGAGCCGCCAAAGAATTGCCCAAGGCGTATGATGCGGAGCTAGAAAGTTTGTACCAGATGGCAGCCATCGACTACAACGACTGCCAAGAAAATAATCCGCCCACTAATCCCATTCCGACGATTATAGGGTGCGATTACAAGCTCGGTACCGCAGGATCGACCAAGGAGCGCAAATAGAGGTGCTCAATTCGGTGAGATATCATGCAACCGAACATACAATTAGATCCTTACTTGAAGACAAGAAAAATGACAGACATGGCAGAAACACGCAACAGTTCCGCTCTCGCTGCATGCAAATATCCCTTCCTGTGCCATCACGACATACCATAGGCATTTATTTACGATCCCTTCCCTCAGAAATTTCCAGTCTTCTTCCACCAACTGAAAATAGTTAACTAAACACTGAAGCACACAGCCCCGTATGGAAGCCCCATTCAAAAACTCGATGACAATTGCGTTTGGGGTTACACATACCTGCTAGACTTTATGGCCTTCCTCATTTCACACGGGTACTAATCGACACACGCGGAGCCCAATCTTCTCGCCTACCGCGTCAGTACCGATACTATCATGTTTGGATCAAACCACACTGTGGTTTTCAAGGAAATCTCAACCGCTTCCGCGGATACTGGTTATCCGACCAGAGCTCTTCTATCACGGGTATTGGTATCTTCTTGTCAAATTTATGCGGCCCAGCAGCCAAGTCTCGCTAAATTAAATTGATAGGTTAATTGAAAATGAATCAGCCCAAGAAATTGAATGGTTCCCTACAGTTTCGTACATTTTTTCCGTATTCAGCGGTGGATTTCAATCATCGTTCTTGGGCCATGCATCCCCATACAATCTTGATCCTCCGGACCAACCGTCCAAACGAGTCTAATTATGGGTAGTTAAAGCTCATGCTGCCATATCTCGCTGATGCTATTCCGGTACTTGATCTCGACTCTTCGCAGCCATTTCCAGACACTTCCCTAAAAACCACAGTTAAAAGTTTAAGTAAGTCGCTTGCGCGTTAGAATTGTACTTCTCCACGGTAAATTATTACTAAACACGCCGCCTATTGGGAAGTTTGAAGCAGAAAAACAACTCGATAGAGACCAGTTAAATAAATGTTCAAATTCACCACGTCTTGCGCTCGGTTGGTTTACATTTCGAATCGCCCGTCTTTCCAGGCCGATTCCATATGATAATCTAAAAAATGCTGACTTATCTCGACGTTTTACAGGTGACAAATTCTCGTTGACTGAAAATTGTCTGCCAATTTCTTGATTAATTTCATTTAATTAATTTAATAATTAAAAAAAAGTGAAATGAAAATTTTCCGCTTATATGGGGGGACTGTAGTAAACTGAGTTCTTGACTTTAAATATTAGTTTTACTATTATTATAGGACTATATTATTTTGGTGAGAGCACCACAATATATTATCTGTTTGGTGTATTATCTAAGGTAGTCATGCGAGGACACGTGTAGTTTTATATCTTTGTGTTATATAAGTCGCGCTCTCCTCTCTCTTTGTGCGCGATCTTAATTAAAGTAACTTACCTTCCTATCTTCGTTCCGCGTGCTGTAGCACCGTGAGTCAGTTCAACCCCCCCTGTTCTTCGTCCCAGAGCATCTAATAAGTGTGCTGTGGTGCCTCCAGTCGTTACATTTAGAGCCCTTCGAGATCTCTGCTCCCCATTCGGCGACCTTCGTTCGCCACCTCGTTCCCTTCTGAGACAGTCTTTTTCCTCCATCCTCTTCTGCAACCGTCATTTGCCTCCGTCTTCACTTTGCGCCCGCCGTGCTCCTCCGTCTTTCCTTCTTCGACCGTCGTTCGCATCCCATCCTTTTGTACCTTTTTAGCACCCGTTGTGCTCGCCTTTGCCCTCCGTCCAATCTCTACCGCCTCATTTATATTGCCCGTCCGAGCTGTCCGACAGGAATTACACCCCTGTTTTACCGACTCCTAAGTCCTCTTTTATTAGCTTTCTAGCTGTTGATTCTATCCCAGGGGCGTATTTTTACAGACTGACTAACGTCGTTTTTCCTTTGACTATGACTAACTAACTAACGAAAACTCAAATAGTCAACAGATTTTAGTAAATGCTTTCTTGGTATATTTGACCTCTACTTTCATCTCCAGATATGAAAATATATGATTTCTTGCCGACGAAATTTCGAAATTTTGGAATGACTGTATTCGTCAGTCCTGGATGACAGTTACGTGCCAAACTTTTAAGATTCTTTCAATCCTGTTGTGTTCTCGTATTGGACTCTGAGCGACGCCGAACTTCGTGCAGCCTTTGTCTGTTTCTCTTCGTACGCGTTCACCTCATCCATCGCAATCTGCCTCCTACTATTAGACTCTCTGTCCCAAGTCACATGAATCAACGTCAACATGAGTAAGAGGAATCACCCGAACCCAGCAGAGCTATCAGACGGCTCAATGGAGGATGAACAGTTCACCACTAGTGCCCAAGTTATGATCGCCACTCATAAGGCGCAGCAGATGAGGCGACGCTCCAAAACATAGAACACTGGATCGCCCGTCAAGACGCCCCTTTTTAAAACGCTTGCTGCAAGGCGTGTCGACGGTGACAAACTTTGCTTTCGGTGCATATTTCTGACATGGAGATAAGCACAAACAGAAAGTTCTCCTCAAGCAATGTTTCACTGCACTAAAAAAACCATCATGGCAATGAACACACTGCTCGTTTACGTCTTCAGGAATAGAACGCAACGGATGATATTATTTCGTCGAGGATCCCGAATCGCACGCGCAAGAAACCGAAAAGATCCATTGCGAATTTCTTTCGACCGTCTGCCGCATCTTCGTTTTGTGACAGTCAAGCTGTGGCTGCGTTAGTGGATCCAAAAGCTTTTGCAAAAATTTTGCAGGCGGTCAACTTGGTCTTGTACCAGCGCGTAACGGAGTAAGAGTCTAATACCATTGGTTCCGCTTTAACGCAAGGATCTTTGAACGTCTTCTTTGGGCGTATGTAGTAAACTAGGAAGGATCCTATCACCACCTATCTTTTGCCGACGTGCAATTCAGTCAGTGGGTTTCTGAAATCAACCACAAGTGATGCACTTAATGGATGGGTCACGCAAGATGACTGGAGCACTGCAAAATAATGGGGATCAAATGGCACTTCATTGACAAATCATGGCGCTTGCAAACAATCCCTGTAACAACGCTTCAAACTTAGACGGTCTCAAAACTGTTTAATAGCTTCGCTGTATTGTTGAGAGTTATTTAAACCATAATTCTTTGATTCGGTCCGAAAAAAGCAGTATTCACACAGATAAAAGTGATAATTATGCTGCCATTGCAAAGGCAGTTGATCTGAAGACTACCTTTGCTGATTATTTGTGTTTCGTTTTCCACACGCTTTCACTATGCGTAAGCGACGTATTCACAGATGACGCATCGTTTAAAAAGTTTATGGAACGGGTCAACAAAGTCACAAGTTATTTCAACTACCACTCGAACGCATCTGGTCTCCTTAAAAAGCAGTTGGAACACTGCATAACGCAGGACTACATTCCGGAGCTTCGCCACTAAGTTACCACGAGGTGGAACGCAAGGCTAACGTCAATGCTCGCATACATTGCATACCTAGAATACATCTCCTAGGTAACTAATGAGCTCTGTATGAGTGATTATGACGTACCACCGATATCTAATGACAACAAAACAAACTTTCAGAGCTTCTCATCGTTAAAAAAGAAGTTTGCATAGTTTCCCCTCATATTGAGGCTGACGAGAAAGTTACAATATTCAGAACACCCCGTTTTCTTCGTGAGCCACACTATACGCTACTGGTCATTACCAGCGATATGACGCTTGATTATACAGGATATAACAATTTTATAACGAACAAAATGAGATCGGAAACCAGAGCCGCGGTTCTCCCGACATCGATTTTTGCACGTTTTGATCTATTCAGATCATCTCTGATTCATGAAAGAATCGTAATGAATAGCGTACATTTAGGCTCCACAACATTTGCGAAATAATTTTCTATTCAACTTTCTCAGCGCATTATGCATAGGTTTGGTGATATGTGGAAATCCCCTTTGGAGGCTTAGATTGCGATTCGGAGACTTTTTACAAACCTTGCGCCAGGCCTTGAAATTCATCTTCCCCATCGTGTGCTACTGTTTCATCTCACAGCCATTCTAGATAGTAATCAATGAAAACTTCATTTTATCGACTGCTCGGGGGAGGAACGCAAATCAAGCATCAACATCCTCTTTGAGACAGTTGCACGTGAGTATATACAACTTGCAGGAGGCTCGGACTCAAACTTAAGGGCCACGGAGCTTGGCACACCGTTCAGTATGTTTCAGAGACAAATGAAGCATCTTTTGCACACTTCGGGTAGACTGAAACCACAAGTTTCTCTTCTGTACTGGATGTTGTGCAATGAGAAGCAAGCCTAATTGAGTGGCTCCGTTTAACCAGGTCGCACGAGCTGCACTAGCATATAAGGCGTTTTCGGCAAGTTCAGAGCGTTTATGTAGCGATCTAGGACGGCTGGAACGACGAGATGCACAATAATCTCTCAACTAAACACTGGGGATCTCTCAAACAATCCATTCGTTTGTTTTAAATCGCCTGAAGTAGTCTAGAACCACTCAGAGTGGTTTTCTACACCCTACAGCGGTTGTATACAAGCGTGTGTGTGTGAGTAGATAGCCGCCAAATTCGCAAAAGCTCAGTAAAGTTCTTTCATTCTCTTATTGACCAGTTTTGACTACTATTAGCAAACTAAGGCGAAATCCTTTTAACTATTGACTACGGAGGAGCCGAGTTAGTCAAAAATATGCGACAGTCCTATCCACTACACTACTGTAGAGGATATATCTATATACTCTTAAAACCGCCCAAAGGTACCTCAAACGCCTTTCATTATTTTCCACTCCTCACCGAATCTTCGCGACAGCAACGTCAGATGCTGCTGAAAACTTTGTGGAGAATTGGCCCAGGAAGACCTCTACAGAGTCATGCTGAGCAATTGTTTGACTTTGACTTCTGACTCTGACATGATCAACTTTATTTATGTTCAAGATCAGGGGTCACTCGCGCCTCTGAGTAGTTTAAAATTCCAAGTTATCATTCAACACGTGTAACGTTCCGATAGACATCCATGTTTTGTGCCAGGCAGGTCTAATCTGCTGCAGTAACCACCCGGCTTTCCCTATGTCGGCCTTAATGGAGGTACCTGAATGTGCATACAAAACCAGTGCGGAACGGTATCAAAGTTACCAAGAAAATCAATGAGATGATATTAGCAGTTTAAAATTCCGAATATACCTCTGCACATTTAAACCTTCGATACATGTACATATTTTGCGCTAGGCGTGTCTGATATGCCTTATTAGCGAACCGGCCTTACTTATGTCGCCCTTAATGGAGATGCCTGACTGTACTTGGATAAATTACACAACAAACTTAGGCGAGTATACGTTGAAGTTTATTGAATCCTTCATGTAATTGTTGATTTGAAGATGGTTTTGGATCGAATATGTAGGCCACGAAAATATGAAAGATAAAAATACATATAAAATGTAATGCTGCGCTTTGCGCGCCGCCAGGAACTAATCCGTTCCCGAGCTAAATTGTATAGGAAGGCTGATACTTTGCGCTAGTTGGATACCGCCAAAGTCGGTGCAGTACCAGCCAGTTCCAAGATAACATGTCGACTATTGTTACAATGGAGTTTCTCGGCATTACGGAACACGGTACGGTGACCAGGAATATCCAACCACAGATGGTTGATTGGTTTAGTTTGAAATATATTTTGTAATGTTATGGTTTATTTCGGGCGGAAACATCACTCTAAAAATGGGAAGTACATGTCATTATTGTAATAGATCATTCTTTGCTAGAAAAGGTGCTAGATGAAGATCACGTTTATTGGTGCTTACTATGAGTTTCATCAAGAAATTGAAAACTAAATTGTAATGCATACAAGTATCTGTCTCCGATTTGCAATTTATACTGCTAGAGAGCTTCATCAAAATTTCTTTTTCCCACCATATTCCATATGTGTACGTATCCACTTTAAAGACTAATAATTGCAGATTTCGGGGTTTCTTGATATATACACCACTGTCAAGCCTGGATCCCCCCCCTCTCTCCAGCTGGTCAATCAGATATAAAATTGAATAGAAAGTGAATTCAGAATTACAAATTTAAATTGAAAAGTATAAATAGAGGCATTTAAAATAAGCGAAGGGAACTCGGAGAAATCGTCATTCTTCTGACCATAATTCGACACGAAGAGAAAATTAAAAATGAAAATAGCTGAGGCATACTTTGCCAATCGTAAGGGCTGGGAGCAGTAGGCCATACTGCCCCGTGACTATGAACGTAGTGTAAAATTTATATCTCTCGTTCTCTTTGGAAATTTTCGGAACTGTCTTGTCGAGCGTGAAGCCCTCTCTCGCAGCTGTATGCAATTATGAAACGCCAATATGCGATGAAAAATCAGAAAATTGCACATATCTTGGAATTTGCTACAGTACAGTTTAGTTTCTAAAGTGGAATCGTACACATATTTGAATTTAGCTGCATCGAATTTTGAGGTGAATTGCAATGCTCCTTCAAAGAAAACGAAAAAAACGAGATGGCGCCGGTTAGGTTCACCCGCCAACTATCACGCCCTTGCCAAGAAGCAACTTGTACATTTTTCTTTTCATGAAAATATTACTGTCCACAGAAGTACGGATCTGCTCGCATGAAAACCCCCGAAGCTTTTTCGAAAATGACTGCTAAGAGTAGTCTTGAAGTCTTCAGGTTGGACATATGTGTTGCTCAATTCGGGTTTATACGCTGGATGAAATTGAGCATATGATAGACATGCAGTAAGGGCATGAACACTGGCCACCACCGGTGAACTTCACAGGTGTCGATAAATACTTAGGTTAAAATTTTCGGTCTACAATTTTTCTATTGTGCTTTCGCAGTACAATCCCAGGATTTTTAAATTCGTAAAAGTACACTCACATAGGCTGGAACCCATAAACTTTCTATCGAGAATGGTGGTTTATAATATGCTTTTGGACGGTACTCGCTTACGTCATTTATCTCGTAATGCGAACTTGCCCACAATTCAATGTTTCGAACATGTTTAACAAGAAAAGATTTCTCATGTCAATGTAAACTGATTGCTCATTATCTTACTTTGAATTTCTCGAATCAAATCAGATATTGCTGAGCTGATAATCAAAGAGAAACAATTCATCCAATATTTTTGGTAGCTAAATATTTTAAAGTTCATGGTAAAGGAGATGATACCCTGCAGAACAATAGGCACATGACATAAATCACTCCTTCAGGTGTCATTATTGAATCATTGCTTCCCATTGCAATGGAAAATAATGATCCACTAAACAATCTGAGCGAGGGACTCCTGGAGATATCGATACTCTAGCATTATGTGTAACCAGCAATAGGGGTACTCACAATTGGAAGAACGCTGTGCCAATAGAACTGAATACTATATAACAAGCAGGGGATGTGTCAATTAATAATTTTCTCCCCTGCTTCCAGCATCCTCTGCGCCCGTCAAACCCCAATTACCAATTCCGGCCTGTTTTCTATGTTTTTTTCTTTTACGGAATAGCGTTCTCAATCTTGTGATTAACCATTACTCCTAATATTTGCAACTTTTGGTTGATTTAAAAGATTTGTTGATAGTTGTTTTTATTGTTTTGCATAGATTGAACTGTTAATAATATAAATGTAAGTGTATGAGAATGACGGTTCCTTTAGAAAGGAAATGAAAGTTTGGAACATGCAAAACGAACCTTTCTTTGGTATCAGCGGAACATTGAACTCTTTTAATTCAAATTTTCTAACCCTTTTCTTCTTTCATTGGACGCCGCGTCCTCATACTATTAACCGCGTGTTCCCTTCCCGCTGCGAAATGCTTTTCTATTCTTATTCGAGGTCGACCATCTTGAAGCCGTTGATATTTTACGGAAACGAATATCGTTTGATTCTCAACCATATTTCCAATACTGTCAACAAACAGCAAGTAAAATACAGTTCAAGTGGAACATGATCAAGCCAATAGAAACACAGCTGAACTAATCAGACACAAAGAGCGTGACGCGTCTGCTACCTCAAGATAAGTCAACAAACTCGGGTAATTAAGAAACTTCCACCAATGTTCAAGCAAAGAATCTCTCTAGTCATACATATCTGATAATCCCATTTGGCATAATTTTGAAATGTTGATAAAGCCCTATACAGCTTTGTACAAGACTGCAAAATAGAGCGCTTTACGAGATTATTATTCTTTATTGTTGCTTACTCTGTAGGAGCACTCGAAGATTGATAAACTGGCAATGATCGTCAGGCAATGCTCGATGACAAGCAAAAGACATGACAAATGTCTCCTTGACATTGGTTATTCATGTACGGAGACACCCGTGCATGCCTTCTGTAAATATTTAAGGGTTGATAACAAGGGTACATATACTTTACATGCTTGGGGTGTAACTTGCAGGTGAATGTATAGCACTTCTCGCTTGGTTCGTTGCCTAGTTTTGGGACCAACACTGATACGTATACTCACATATATATATAAATATGTAAAGTGAATATACATGAAAGTACATGCGCATGCACAAGTAATCGTGTAATTATACACATCGTTGAGCGGATGTTTCCTTGTATATGGTAAGGAGCCAGTTAACGACTACGGAACGAATCAGCGGACACAAATTCATTTTTAAATATGTCAATCATATGAGTTACTATATCGAATGCAGAAAAGAAACGCCCACCGTAGAATTGGTAGAATCGAGGAGTTATACGTCCATGTGAAAATTCAAGGCCGAAATCCCATTTTTGAGTAAGCTTGAGTCATTAGAAACAACAACTGTCAATTCCGTCATTTCTGTCGGAATATTTACTTTTGAAAAGCTTCGGCGAGATGAAATCCGCAAAATTAAAAGATCCATATAGAGATTCCACTCGACCGGTTAGAAGATATGGTTTCTGATAGGCAGAAAACTTGGCGATATCTTTTTGATAATAGAAAATCACACTACACCTTTCGGAAAATGCTGCCATTGACAGCCGCCCGGTTCATTGTCCGACAACAATTATGAGTCATGTTGCTTGTCCAATTAGTTTTTGTAACTTCCGGACGCTTTCGGAGCAGTATTTTTACGCCTCACGTAAAACCTGCTGCAAAGTTTTACGCGGAAAGAGGAATCTGTAAGTTTTGGAATCGATCAAAAACGGGGATGGAAAGAAAAGATAAGAGCAGAGAAAATATGCTTTGACGGTTAAAGTTAAATACATACTTCAGAAAACATTTTCATAATCTGAGGGAGAAATTGAGTTGGGACACAGAGACGATTTCCATCTTACTATTATGGGAAATTATGACATAGCTTGAAACATAGACTCATTGCCATATTGCACACTCAAATATTACATCTCAATGTTAAAATTGGCGTGTGCGCGAAGTAAGTCACAATCATATCAATTATCTGTATATTTACAATGCAAGTACAATGCTGTGCCTTGGCTGTATATTTGTGCCTTTTTCATCATCTGTTTCCCTTCATTTCGGACAAACTACAGTTTTAGTTACATCAAACTTACTGCGTCTAGCAAATAAAAGCTTTCTCTTGTTCAATAGGATCATGTTTATTCTTTTGCTCGAGTCATGCTTCCGTCCCCACTACACAATCTTGAGCAACTGAAATTTTATTCAATAATCAGATCTTAGATCGACTTGTGAAGGAAAACTTTTTCTTTTCGAAAGCAACCACACAGGGTTTTCACGGTGGTATGAAGTGATGAATCAAGCTCCTAGTTACAATCCAGCAGGGACTGTGAAAGCGAACATTTTTGCACAATCTATTATAGTCGCGTTTTGACTTCTTACAAACACAACCTTGAGGCCAACACAAACATTGCTTGCGTAGGCGGATGGGATTGATAATCACGAATAGCGGGCGGCTCAACTGCCGGAAAGCCAATACGTAGACAGAACATCCTTGTAGAGACTACCTGGCCGCTCTATGAATTGACTGAGACTTCTACAATGACATTCCATTCCATATCATCGCTTTGATGGCACTGACTGTGATACAGTTGCGTTGAATGAAACTTATGAATGTGTTCATTTACGTAAATTGCACAAGTTGTGTCGATATTAATTGAGCTCTACCATGATGTAGACCACTCGTCCCTTATAGATATGATCGCCTTTGTTTTTTGTGGTTAACAAATCATTCTTCACTTTTGTTTATTCCTCCATCACCACTCATGTACCAACTGCATTTATATGCATTGCAACGTTGAACCGTAAGTCATAATACTTGTACTTAAGCAACGTCTGAATCGACCGCTTCAAAATCCAAAAGAACCTCATCAGCTGACCCGTACGTTGAAAAAATGGGCGACAGAAAACACAATCCAGGACAGCCATCGATCATGAAAGATAAGTTTGCCTCCTCACCTTGTCTGAATTTTTCCTCGTCCGAAAGGGCAAATGCTTTGAAGAATCTATCTCCAGAAGAACTCGAAAGAATCAAGAGGCAGAGGAGCGCCAACAGTGCACGCCGTTTTCGAGCGAAGAAGAGGCAAGAAGAGCTTCATCTGAAGTCTGAGGTGAACAAAAATGCAACCCGAATAAGAGAGCTGGAGAGCAAAGTGGACGAGCTTTCTGCAGAGCTCGACGACATGTCTATCCGATCTAAGAAATCGAAAAAATAACGGAACGTTTTTCAGTGCTTTGTACGATTGAACAGTAGTGAGACTCAAAGGTACAATAGTTCTATGCTGCAAAAAGAATGCCACGATACTGAAATTAAGGAAAAGGATTGATGCTGCTGAAAGGGGCAACACGGTATGAGCTTGCGTATTAGGAAAAGTTGTTGATACGACAGATGATTATTAAAATTTCAAGAATGCTGTTTTTACACGTTTTCATGATCTGAAGTGTTGATCAAACAGATTCATGTGAACGCGATTAAGTCGTTCTTATTCTAAAAATGTGTTTCCTTTAATATCAGCTTACAGATCTTCAAGTGTTACATCAAAATGTGCGATCGGCACGAGCTACTCAACTCTTTTCAACCCGGATTAAAAATTGAAGTTATCGACATACAGAAATAAAGTACAATTCTCTTCGATCATGAACACACTAATAGCCATGTCATTGTCTCATATAATGGATGTCGAACTTTTAAGTTTGTGTGGATATATATTGGCAGTAGATTTCAAATTTCATAGTACTACACAGAAATAATACTCGTCACAGAGCATAATAACTTCGATGGCCAATGCGCCCGCTTAAACAACGACGCAACAGTCAAAATAAAGTTACGGTATACACATCAAACATGAAAGGAGCGCTTGTAGCTCAAATATAGTAAGGCTTTGCGTCTAACTTTCTCATCCTATTTTGAGAAGTCTAGACCGTGTGCATACGGATGTTTTTCGTGAAGAACATATTTTCTTTCCTCTTGTAGATTTTAAATATTTCAAAGGGTCCCGAAACTGTTTTTTTAATTTCGCAAGCAAAGCCCTACTTCACCGTCGAAAAAATCTTCATAACCGACATATTTTCCTTTCTATCACACTTTTTTTATGTTGAAAGTATCTTTTATATGTTTCTTTAGCTGTGAAGAATATAATTAACTGCAACAAAATGTTTGGTAGAATTTTTTAAAATGATTTGCGTTGATGCCATAACGTTGCCTGGAATGATATTCCAGTCACGTTTTCGCAGAAGAAATTCCAGAATTATCTTATAGTTCTTCACGAATAGTTTTTTCGTCTAAATCATTAGAATGTGTGGCCTGAGATCCGGTTCAGAAAAATCTAAAAACAGAATGAAGAATATCAGGTATGTCTTTTTCGAATGAGATATATCTTGTGATAGAAGATATTTTTATAAGCTTTCCTTGATCATTTCATTCTTTGCCGAAACACTAGAAGTTACTTCCGCATAGAAGAAACGGTTCCGAAGTAAAGAACGAAGTAAAAAGGATTCAAATAAACTAGAGCGCAAAATAGAGTGAGACCAGGGTTCGGGCCCAATAAATAGCACCGTATTGCAATAATATTTATTTTTTTCAATGAACATTGTAATAATTTTGATTTTATGACTAAATATTGAAATAATCCCTGTTTTTGCAGTAAGTTTTCATTTTTTGTTTTGTTGTAACTAGTTCAATAATGTGTGATATTGAAATTAATACTGCAATACTCCTTGCTTTTGAAAAAATAATGTAATTCTTTTCATATTAACAATAATTAGTAATGTATATTTTTTTGTTGCATTGTGATTTTCAACGATACCTACTGCAGAAACGATTGCATTAAGAATCCTTTTTAGCACCAGTTATTCAAAAACAGCTGGGTGATAAGTTTCATTTTTAAATTGAAAGTACGATAATTTTTTGTTGTAATTTTCAAGATCGAAATTACTGGTACAGAAAAATGTCGTAGTAATTTTTAAAAGGAAAACATTTGTTACAATTCGTGGTTAATATGCATTATTTCAATTAAATTAGACACTGTAAAAACAATAGTATGGATACTTGATCAATAAATGTCAATTTTCTTAGGTGAACAAGACGGTGCATGCGAAAAAATGAGGTCAGGTTGGAAACGACCTGATCAGAGGTTCGTAAGTGCGCAAATTGTAGTAAAAGTTTACAGAACAACGGTTGCGGTAGCATCCGTCCGACGGCGATTATGATGATGAAAGTAATGCAATTTGATAAGAAACAGAATGATTAAGTTAAAATTTTCAATTTTAAAAAGTTTGAACTGCCATAATGTTTCGTTTCGCAGTAAAATTGCGATACATTTTCGTTTTGCAATAATCTTACAATATTTTTCATTTTGCAATGAATATTGCAATACGTGTTTGTATTGCAATGAATATTGCAACACGAGTTTGTATCGCAATGAATATTGCAACACGAGTTTGTATCGCAATAAATATTGCAATCATTTTTTTGCACTAAATATTACAACGCAGTATTGCAATTTATTAGAATTTATTGCATTAGGAATATATTGCGCCCGAGCCCTGGTTGAAAACCAGTTGAGCGTTGAAATCCACTTTATTATGTTCATGTTGAGCAAGAAGCATTGAAATGGGCTTCCACAAAACCTTCGTGCTGTTTTGGGTCCTTGAGAGGCGCAAACAGGCAAACAGAAACGTCAACATTCTCAACCGTGGGTTGTTCATAACCAATTTAGAGAAACACGAGGGTACAGTGCGAGCAACAAAAATCCGCGCAGCCCAAACATTTTCGTTATTCCGTAACTATAAGGAGTTACGTAACTTCTCATTTTTCATTACAAGCTGATCAGAAACGAAAATACATGGGACGTTCGCGAGAGGTGCAGGGAATTTTTTTTTTTTAATAATAACCTTCTTTGTCAGAGCGGGTGAAATAAAAATCCGCGCATTAGCCTTACGTGGCCTTTACCGTAAAGGCCACGTGAAGGCTCTATATAACTCTTTCTTTTAAATTTGAAAACAGAATTCATGGGTGGCTTTTACATAGCTCTCAACTACGGCGGTGATCGACGGCGGTGTGAGGAAAAGCTCAAGCGTCACAATCTACTGGTCGCCGAGTGAAGTTTGCGATCAGTTGCGGTTGTGCAAACGAGCATGTTGTGCCCCTCACTATACCGTGATTACATCAAACGAGCGCTGTGGTGGACCTGACGCAAAAGAAGTTGTGGAAGCCGTGATGACGTATGTAAAGCGTGAGATAAAGACTGTGCATGCAACGGAACATACCTGCCTCACATACAGTTGGCCCAAGCCGAACATTCTGTCAGGCACCATGACATTTCAGGGAAAATCAGAGTATCAAAACCCCTTTGCACACATACGTTACTGCTTCGGCAGAGAAAGTAGTGTTTGCGAGAAAGTATAATATCATCCAGTCCCTCTACAATGATGCGCGTGAAGCTTTAAAAACGTTCGGTGGATCGATCAAGACAAACTTTAAGTCTGAGTCGCTCACTGAGAAATAAAAGGCTGTAAAAGGTAACAGTCGCTACATTTTGCTCGAAAGTGCTCCTTTTGTATCATTTACAGCATTGAATATTGCAAATTCTGTCGCTTTGAAGTAATCCTTTCTTCAAAGACTTTCAAGGAAGTGATCTTCAAAATGATTGAGCTCGACAACTCAGCATCAAACAAGACTTCCTGAAAAAGAAATGTGCTTTCATGTTTGACGGATGGCCTAAGCGAGGCTTTCACTAAGTGGCGATGATTCTGTCGTACATTTGACAGGTGGAACGACGGTGAAAGGATTCAATATCGTATCCCATGATTACTGTCTCGCTCTTATTTCTCTGTCAACAATGGCAAATTCCGCTGAAGTAACGGCCAAATAACGGGGAAATAAGCCTTTAGGATGTCGAAAAAAATTATCTCGAACTCAGACGGCAATGATGCTGATAAGGCAGACAAACTAAACGTCGCCACCCACCTTGCAGTTTTCTGAGCCAAAATGAAGTTATTTTAATGTGACTACGACGAGTGGGTTATTTGTCTCATCAGTGAAAATTTTAACACGAAACTGAAAAATTCCAGAGTCTGCTTGAAGCCCTTGCTCGGTTTCCTGAACCACAAATTTAACCTTTAAGTCAACAAAATGTTTATTGAAAATCTTGCTTTCGAAGAGGAGCTTGCCTCAATACACGGAACCATGGTCAGTGCGTCAATGTACACCACAAATTCTGTTATTATCCGTAATTTGACAGATCTGCACGCATAAAACCAACGAATGTGGTGCAAAACGGTTACCTTTGCATAGAACTGCCAGCCTCATGGGTCAGCTAATAAAGGCTCCTTCGAGCTCGTGTTGAGAAACCCGCCTGGCCCGCCTCGTATGGCTCCAGACTCTGCACGCGACGCGACGCCTCCCGAAGAACTCCGAATCCATTGCAATGAGTGGCTCAGCCACGCGTCGCATTCCTCGGACGAGGCATTGCAGAAAGCCCGACAGCGCTACAAGCGTAGCTTCGAAAAACGAGTACGCCCGCTTCTAGAGTCACTGCACCCCGGCGCTTACGCCTCACTAAGTGCGGCTCTTGCCGAGGGGGACAGCACAAACCGCTCCCTAAAGCTGGCCCCATTCGTGAATGGACCGCACTGCATCGTTTCGGTCCAGCATGATGCACGCACCGTGCTGCTGGAGTTCCGTGGTACCGAACGCCATGCGCGTGTCAAGCGACTGCGTCGTGCCAGCCCCGTCTCCACCTTTCGCGGAGTGGACTCCGGATGGGGCCGTCAATGCTGCTTCCGCGCATTCAGCGCTCTGACCCGCCCCAGTAGGGTCAAACTTGGCGAAACTTCCACCCCGTGAGGCTGCAATCCCGCCCACCGGCGTCCTCCACCACCTCCGTTCTGCAATCGACCCGTCAGACCCCGACACCGCACCTCACGTGCTTCATGACTGTTGGAACCTACCAACACAAACAACAATGCGCCTTCTTCGCTACAATCTCCCGGCGCACCCGCGCAAGACGAACTGGTCAGCCCACCGCGGCCGTTTCAACCCCATCGGTTGTCCCTTCTCGCTCCGACGAGCCGCAAGTCAAAAACACTGCGGTGGCCGACCTTACAGTCGATGCGGACATTCTGCCTGACACAACGGAGCACCGCGACTACGTCCCGAAGCGAATCATCGCGCACGATGTCGCCGATCGCTCGGTGCCGACCTTCCCGCGTGGAGAACGCTTGTACCGCGTCTGGTGGCTGGGCTTTGAACCTTGGGACGACACATGGGAGCCGGCGAACCATCTCCCACGGTCCCTACTACTGCACTATCACAAGCTGAAGAAACGTCCCTTTCAGACTGATAATGCGCATCGCAACCTCGACTGAACAAGGCTGAATCAAGTTTCGCTTCTACTTGGTTTCAGGGACATGCCGAGGATATCTGTAACAAAGAGCCTACCATGTATGTGCGGGGCATTATGTGGGGATGATGGATTGTAGGCGAATGCAACGCAAGAGGTGCAGCGCTTCCAGATTATGCCGAGTTTTTGATTTCTATTGAAGGCGCGCTTCAAAAGGAAATGGTCCACTCTACCGGACATTAGGGAAGCTAGAAGATAAATTTTAATAGGCAAGCAGGTTAGAGCCAATCGAAATTTCCTGTCGATGAACGGATCTTCAACCTCTGCACGGCATTTGCCAGTAACAATCATTGTTGGGGATCTTTGCATCTTGTTACACGCGGACGATGCAGTTTCCTTAAAACTGAATTAACCAACTGAAAAGGACATCAACAATACAACATCAAAAGTTTGTGTTCTCATCCGATCACCTGTGTGGCAGTAAGAGAAAAAAGAAAGCTGAGCGTGCTGTGCGGTTGGAAATGAACTGTAAGTATGGTCGCGCAGCAATATCGTTTGTCGCAACACCAATCTTCATTGACTTGCAAAACTGGGAAATAGTCTACATGGATCGTCGCCTGGCTATATTGAGTACCGACAGCAGAGGAACCAAGGATTTCTCGCCGACGGCTCACGGTATTTCATATTCCGCCTTACCCTTTACATGGACTGGTTTAACGAAGACAACATTTTTACAGGACAAGGGCTCTATTAGCGGTTGCTACGTGCTGCCGCTCCGCCTCTCAATGCAGAAACGACTCCCTGCAGGGATAGTTTGTGCTTTGACGCTAGCTGCGAGCGATCTATCGCAGAAAAGGCTCTGTCACTATTCACAAAAAATACTTTCCACGCAGCAACGAAGGGGGGTGAACGGCCACGATCCATACGGTCGGCAAATACGGATATAATTTTATCCGTTATCGTTCTTCCGGGACGGTCCGGCTGCCGCGCTCCTCGCTGAGCCTAGGGCCACACGTCCAACCTTTTCTTCACCCATTGAGTAGTAACGAAAAGTAGTGCGTCTTCTGGATCCGGCATTTTTACGTGTCCATGAACAACAGTCACCGGGTAGGATACATGAGGAGTGCTTTCCGTATGCATGGGATCCGAAAATGGCATAACCCCCAGTATTGTATAGAATATTAGGAATATAGATCACTGACGTCAGTTCAAGCGCTGAGAAACTCCTTCTTAGATTGCCGGAAGCGCTCGTGCGAGCAGCAAGAGACAAAAAGCTAGAAGTAGGGCTACTTTTAATTCCGCTCGTGTTCCATTCCTCCCTCAGCTGCGCAGCTGTTGCAGACCATCTTATCAACAGAACTGAGAAGAATTTCTTCTCTTCATCCTTCTTATCCTTGGCCAATGATAGCCGAAGTTGTGTCGAGACCCAGATTGTGTCCATCACGCGGGAGAATTAGCTCCCGGTTAGTGAAAACCTGTTGCGTTTGGAGAAAACAACAGGTATGCGGCCATGGACGGCCAGACTATGTCTACATTCAACTGCATCACACTCTTTGCAGTCTCTGTGTTCTTCTCTGAATACCACAGAAAAGGGAACACGGTCTTCCGTTTGGCACAATTGCTGAAGTACTTCGTAGCGAAACTGTACTTCTGGCCCGCGTGGGCCAAAGATGGAGATGAAAAGGCGGATATTAACATGGCCGACGCCTGCACACGGCCGACGCCTGCATGCGCTACATTCTCAGAACATTAGAGCCTCGAAAAGAAGTATATCCAGTAATGCGATGCGTTTAGTTAGCAGGAAAAGATGGCACAAACTGCACTCGACAAACCCAACACTCATCGCACGATTGAGATGACAGTTCACGCTGCGCCTAGTTTCGGCCATGCCCCCTTTGCTGGGAAATGTTCCTCGAATCGATGCACCATACATTAAAGCAATGGATGACGAAGAAAACGCACCACGATTCACAAATCAGTGCCGTCGAATGCGAGATCGAAAGGGAATTGATGGGACGTGGAGATAGCCGAGTCCGGCTTGCAGCGATGTCGCTCTGCGCCCACTTTCATGGTATGGGAGGGGGCCTTCTTGGATGATCTAACCAAATTCATGCTGACGTTGAGGAAGACGTCTCAGGGCACGGCAGAAATCTTCTTGTGTCGTATTAATTAATATGATGAGCAACAACTTGCTCCTGACGATTTCGCGCAGACGGAAAATGAAGTAGCCGGTGCAGGGCAATTCAATTTACACCAGCCAGCGAGCGAGCGACAGGCGACCTATACACTGACGATACGCATGCTCTGGTCATACGAAAGGGGCTTAGGAGACTACGTACTCTTTATCGAGTACGCCCCGGATTCGATGAAGAGACGTTTACTATGTACAAGGCCGCTCTATACAATCAAGAGGACGTTTAAGAGGGCGCGAAGAGGGGGTACAGCCACAGCGTTGTGAACATGGGATCCGTTTTTCGGTTGTGTGTCCCAGAGACGACGGTGATGGAATCGTGCGAAACTGCGGTAATGAAGAGCGCAATGTCCGGTTATACTGCGTGTAATACATAGTCAAGATCACTGATGGTTCGGTGTGGTTTATCGCGAAGCAGATAGTAGAGACCAGCGTAATTGTTGAGAGGATGTTCATTACGGCTGCGCAGCCTTGCAGCGTCGTGGATATGGGAACTGGAGACCGCAGAGCAGGAGCTGCGCATGTTTGCGAGGAAACGAGCACATTCAACACTTCGGGAAAAACTGTGACTCTTAACCAGGGTATGCGAGACGAGGGGAATACTTCCTGTGGACGCGCGCAAAAGGTAATCCGCCGCATATGGGGCAGCCGTTGAGTATAGTTTAATAGATATATAGGGTATAATGAGACAAGGAAATGTAATATTTCCGTAGTACGAGGAATCAAAAATGCAATATGCAGTACATTGACCAGAGTATCGCGACGCGTGCAAGAATTTACACGAGTGATGAATGCGCCGTGGATCCATCAAGATGATGAGCTTATAGATTCATTGAACTGTATAAAAATATTATTGTAATCGCGAAACATGAATGTAATGACGGTTCGAACTACAAATTAGACACTGAAATGAACATTGACAAAATTATTGTTGAAAATGATTATTTAAAGGCACTTCAACTTTCTTGTGCGTTGAAATTGATAAATTCATCACAAGCAATAAGAAAATCGTTGCAACAATGAAATTTGATGGTAGTAACTAACACACGGATTATAGTTCCACACATCGAAAAATACGTAGTTGCAGCTCAAACCCCATTCAAGTTTGGGAGCCTTGCAAAAATTACTACCAACATTTTTTATTGTTAATAATGCAAAAATAACAATCATTGATGCACGGAAAGAACAAGCATCGTTGCGCACAATTAACGATTCGTTGAGACAACCATGTAATTAAGAAGTAGTTACCATGGGGTGTATGGCAGCGGAGGATAGGGTAGTGGCTTCTCCTCTTATATTAAGTCACTGCCCGAAGCAAGGAAGCGAAAAATGCTGAGAAGGCGAGGTTATGGTGTCACCGGGGTGGCCATGGCGGTATTCAAAAACAGACAGTGACTCATTATGGCTTGGTAGTCTTAAATTCGTCGCTCCGAAATCGGGGCTCGCCCCCGTTTTGGTGCGCATCGGCTGAAACGTGTGCTGTGTGTGTGGTTATATGGGTGGCGGATACCTTTTTATAGCCTCACACTATTGATCGGTATATACCCACCAGCCTCTTGAACTACCTCTGGTAAAATCTCCTAGGGCGCAAGTAGATTTGCACGCCCCTCGTACTTGCGTACCTCCTTTTCCAGAGCCACCTTGTCATGGTGCCCATACGACCATTGGTCGACCCTGTCAGAGGGGCACGGTTTCCCCCTATTTGTGTGTGCGCAAATCCCTGGCGCGCCCTTAACTAACGCCGCGGACTCCAATGGACCGTTGAAATTGCGCCGCTCGTGTTTCGATTGCCTCAATCGTTCGGCGCCCATGAGGGGAGCAGAGCATCATAATCTTCTGCGGGCGTTTCAGGTGTGAGGGCAACACTTTGCCCCATTTTTGGCTCAGGGTTTCATCGACATCAAGGGCGCGCGCGTATTTGCGCTCCTCTTAGCTCCGACTGTATCCTCGAAGTAATATATCAAGGCCTGGTCCGTGCTGACCGAACCCGTTTTGCACCTCGTGGGGCGCTAAACCCAAATTACTCTTGTTAAAGTTGCATGGTGCCGACGAAACGCCTCGAGGTGCCATGGACGCGAGGATCAATCGTGATATTAGATTTATGCGGGAGAGCGCCTTCTTTTTGATACAAATGTAGAGGATGACTACCCGCCATGGGCACACCATAGAGAATGGTGGCGTGCCCTTCCCCATTTGGTTGCAAGGCCCCTCATGAAGACTGACTTGTGTAGGCAGGCTTGCGCCTCCTTTGCAAAACGCACAAGCGACATTGATTAACCTGTAAGGAAGTGCCGTGTGTGATGGTTAAGCGCTCTGCACTCCTTCGGGCGCAGGGCCTCTCTCACGCGGCACGTCAACTGGTGGCGATGCGATGTGGTCCCATCTATGCGAAAACCCCTCGCAGATGCATTGTTTGCGGCAAATACGCCTTGCGCCACTCGCGGCGCAGGGGCTTTCGAACATGCTGGAATGTGCGCACACACAAGGCACGGCGCGCACCTCCTTTTTGAAATAAACAGGCGATGGTGCGAGTCCCCAGGCACTTTATCTGATCGGGTATAACTATAGGTTGCAATGAGGTACTTTAGCGAAGTACCCACAGGGGTACAGGAATTTATTTCACCACACTGGCGCGCGAATATTCATGGGCTTACTGATCTCTTATCCAGATCCCTGTGCTGGTCGCGATGCCATGGGCTGTGATAATGAAACTCGCCAAGCGCCCTGTGGGACGCAGCACACAACGCCTCTTCATGATTCAGTGGCGAGGCGGGATGGAATTCCGCATTCTTGGGACACCACGCCCACCTGACAAGTGCTGTGTGTGAACAGGTGCCATAGCGCGAGTTCCCTTTGTGAAAAAAAGTTGGGTGCAGGAATATCATGGCTTGTACGGGTTGATCGATGCTGCGCCGCTTGTGGGCGCGGCGCATGGGAAACTGCCTTCTGGGTGGCTTTACTGCGCATTAGTCGGCAACGATCAAGCCAAGTCTGCAAGTTCAAGCAGCACGTTCACCCAGTTCCCTTCCACTTCGTGGTTTGTTTTTGTCGATTTCTTCTGTGAGAGTGTGCAGACGTGGTACGTCGTTTCGCTGACGAGTGCGTCTGCTTGTGACTTGGCACGTTCCCTGTCGTGTAGACATGCATCTATGACACGTCCGCTCGTTCCCATCCATGAGCCAGGTTTATTTACTTCTATATCTCCTATGCGATCGTGTCGGGGGAGTGGAAGATGGAGCCAAGGATCACGTGCGCGCATCCCTCCTTCTCGGATCGGGTTGGGCAAAAGCCTTGTCCAAGACTATCACTATTCAGCCCCAAATGTCCTTCGTCTCACTTAAAATTGTGAAAGGGATGCGCGCCACAAACTCTGGTCCATACAACAATCTCGATGAATGATGATCTCCTTGGGTTAAACATCAACCTTGAAACTGGGGAATTGAACGAGTATTAATGCATGACGAAGATGATGATCAGAATAGGGGCGGTAATGCAAATATTGGAGCGCATTACACGTGCGCGCGACATGACGGCACGTATGTGTACAGTGCATGAATGATACTGTAACTAAAGTAAAAATGTAAACAGGAAAAGGAAAAAGAAAAAAAGTAAAATATGAAGAAGGAAATAGGAAGGGAAACACTTAACGAATAGAGGTCGCGACACTAGCGGATTTAGGGTAAACCGCGAAGTGCCCCACTTGTAGTTGTGGAAGCAGCGACATGGAAACTAACAGCTGAAAACTCGGCGACCGCCCCCAATTCAAGACCGGACATCCTGCTGAGGAGCGCTACTGCTCGCCACCGGTCTGGAGTCGAATGGCCGCTTGGTTATTCCTTGGAAACGGCGGGGAAGGAACCTGAAACCGGCTTCTTCGGGGGTGAAAGGAGGTGGCTTCCAGGTGGGCTGAAAGTCACCGGCTCAGTCGATACTAAACTCCCGGGATCCATTTTCACCTCGCGATGATCAAGAATTTTCTTCATGGCCCTTGTAAGGCCATTAATGACCTTCTTAGCCATGTTCTGGGCTATCGCTGCGTGGTTATGAGAATTATTTCTGTGATAGAGTATAAGGGGGCACGAAAAAAGCAATTCATGGCAATGCGCTCGATGACGATGGAACATGAAGGTTTTTGTCTTTTCTGTTGTCTTTTCTAGCAAAACCCCAGCCAAACCATGAAAGAACTTCCACTTATTGATCAATCTTTGTCTATATCCTGTAAAACCGCATTTAAATCCGAAAACTTGCCCGCCCTTCGCAATCTTTTGTCAAATTTCTGCTTGTACCTTTCCTTTATCTTTTCCCAGATTGTACGGGCTTTTAAAATGGCGATTATTAAATTATAATCCACTAATTTAAGTTTTTAGTAAAGGGGCCTTCCAGCCCGGTTGATGCACCAAGACATATTCCGGAGGAGAACGACTTCTGACGAGGTCAAATGGTGGTAAAAATTCGTCTGATTCACTTATGTATGTTATGCGTATTATACATAACTCACATAATTTTACCGCATGGCTGAACGTGATTATCGTCCCGGCTTGCCACCAAAACCAGGCGCCGAAGGCGCCTGTGATGAGATGTGCCGAGGACGTTAGCGTGCGTGGACGCAGTCGAGGGGGAGTGGAGAAAAGAAAGGTTTCTTCATTTGCCCAGCACGCACAAGAACGTGCACGCGCTGTGTGCATCATGAAGTATCGGACCGTGAAGGGTTAGGGCTCGCGATGAGTGCGCGTGGAAGAGGCGCTGAAGGCGGCTCGGGTAACCGGGCCATGATGATGTCACGCGACTGGTATGTCGAAAAGATATCGACACTGATTTAGGAGCCCTCTTGATGTCAGGGAAAGAGGCGCCGAAGGCGCCTCGTATCGAAATTAGGGTGGAGTCCTGGGATTGGTTGAAACAGTCATATGCCGCGCCGTGATTAAAATTTTGCGCGGCGGTGTTGGATCAATCAGATCCGATCTCGGCAAGCTGGGTAATGGAGGGCACCGTGATCCGGGCGATCAGTGCCGGCGCTGGCGGCACTGTGTCGCCTCTTGAAGGAGTGTGGGGTTGAGCATATAAGATGCATTAAATGATTCCCCACGAACCCACACACACACACACACACACACAAACACACACACACACAAATTCATCACTTCACATCAAATCATTCATCAACAACGCATCCGCACTAATTATCATGCCTAATCATGACTTGGCCTACCTCAGGCGCCACTTCAAACGAGGCTCCATTCCGAGGTCGCGTATGCCGACGCCGGCACCGAGTTCCTTGGCTTATGCTGACGCCGTGGGTGCCCCTGCGCGCGAGGGTGCCCTTCCAGACGACGCATTGTTTGCCGAGTGGAAGCGGTTCCCCCGCGTCCAATTCACCTGGGAGGAGCTCGAACACGTCCTGCAAAGTGAAGTCGGCCGCGAGGGGAAGACTGCGAGAGAGGAGTTGCATCGCGTCGCTCGATACCGCTTCACAGTTGTACGCAATCGGTTCATCGGGGAGTCCGTGGGTGGGTTCCAGATTCAGTCTTGCATCCCAACGGACCGCGTGTTCACACACCGGGGTGAGGTCGATGCATATTTACTCGCCAGTGTTTACCATTGGGCATTCCTCGGTGCCGGCGGACATGGAGAGATCCATGACATCGTGCGCTTCTGCCAATTCACACAAGGCAGATTAAACTACCGCGACACCGGGGTTGACCGTGGTGAGCCTGCCGCTCGGGCTCGGCACCGGTTCGAGATGACCGTGATGAAACGGAACGGCGTCGCCATGACCTGGAGAGACTTCTGTATCTTCCGGTCAAACGGGAAGTAGAACGGACTAATCCGGAAAAACCACGGGCAGTTGGGACGGTTCGAAGACGGGGACCATATCAACCTCTACGATTTCCCGTCGGCCAGTCGGGTCACGAGGGCGAACATGATGGGCGAGAACGGCGTGCCCGAGGGCCTTTCTGTGCCCTCCCTGTTGATCATGCGGTACTTTGCTTGGACGCCTTACGAATTATGTCGCCGTCCGAGCCCGCGTCTGTCGACGGATGACCTATGGACGAGAAATCGCCTGAACATGCTGATTGGGTTGGAGCCCTGGGCCCTGGAGAGGTACTGGAACAAGCGCGTCCAAGTACTGCCGTGGAAAGCCTCTCGTTCATTGAGGGCCAGATCCCCCACACAGAACGGTCCGCCCCGCTCCCTCGACGGGAGTGGGGAAACGCGGGGATGGCACTATTGGAGATGACGCGAGGGGCGGATGCTATCTTCCCCATCCAACGGCAGTATCCGGACGCGCTCAGTCCCACCCATTTTTTTTCTCTGGACGCGCTTGGCATGCACGATCCTGGTGATACCCCGACCTTGGCTGTTCAGGCGCTTCTACGCCGCTTTGGGGGACGGCGACCGAGCTTGTCAGGGGAGAGGCAAGCGGCGCCTGCTGACGCATACGAGGTTCGAGTGCCGCCTCCGCCGCTTCCGCGGCCTCCGCGGCCTCCGCGGCTTCCGCGGCTTCCGCCGCCTCCGCCGCCCCCGCCGCCTTTAGTGCCCAAGGTGGTTGACCCTGGCGTCAGGCGGGCGCCAGTTAAAAATGATGGCGCTGGTCAGCGTGGGAGAGAAGACAAGGAAGTCGCGCCGTCAGGCGCGACGCAAGTCGGTCGGGGGTAAGGGCCGGAGGCAAGCGCATCTGTGACAGGTTCTAGGGCGTTGGCGAGGGCTCGAGCCGGCATCCCCTTGAGGTCTGTCTCAGCTCCCGAAAGTGTACGGGCACCAGTTCGGCACCTTGTCATCCGAGGGGCCTCTGTGTCGGCCTCCGTGTCCGTAGCTGCCAATGCGATCGAGGCTGCTGCCGTCGGGACGTAGGGGTCCACCATACACCCACAAGCGGCGCCGGGGGCATCGGCGCCTTCCAGTCCAATCAATGTGCCTTCTGGGGTGCCCGTTGCATCTGCCTCGGCTACCAAGTCGATGGCTTAGGCCATGGTCGCCATAGCCCCGTCCCCCTCGCCAAGGGAAGTCGCGCCTTCGGCCGGACGTAGTGAGAGGGAGGCGGGGTCGGTTGATACGGCGTGGACCGTGTCCGTTAGTCCCATGGGGGACATTGTGGCCACGCGAGTAGGGGGCGCGGTGTCCGCGACTCATGTGGTCGTCAACGTTAACACCACCGGGGGAGCGAATGCAGGTGCGAGCGCCGCGGTTCCGAACGGGACTGGGGCTAAGGTTGATCCACCTCATGAGAGAGGAAGAGGCACCGAAGGCGCCTCGTAGGACGGAGGTGGGCCTAGGTCATTTTCTCGTCAGCGCCCGTCTGACCAATCCATGGAGAGCCTGCTCAGCGGGTTCGCCCAGGTAGGGGCGACGCGTGTACCGATGTCCGAGGTGCTCGAGAGTCTCCCAGGCCTGCGGATCCCACTCGACCAGCTCATACGGCAAGGAAAAGCCACGATGCTGATGCGTGAGGTGTTTCAGTGCGTGGCGGGGTGGGCGAGGCGTCAGGACCCAACGGATAGTACTTGGAGGGGGGATCGGGCTGGAAACCGCGTCGCCGTTGCGAAGTCCATGCGTATGGAGGGGCTCCAAGAGCGCGTGATTGTGCTACAAGACCAGGTGGCTTCGCTGAAGAGGGACAATCGCCGCCTCACTGCGGACAGAGACGATGCAAAGGACGTTCGTGGTCGGTTTCAGGGGCAAGAATGTCGCGGGTCTCCTCGTAGACAGTGTCGAGATCGTGATGAAGACGACGTCGGACCGGACCGGTCGCGCCCCAGTACATAGTGGAGGGGAAGAAGGTATTGGGGCGGCCGGTATCGTGGCAGACTGTGGTCGGCGTACGCAGGGCGGGAGGGGGGGGAATGGTACACTCTGCAATCATCATAAGCTGAAGTCGCGCCTTCGGCGCGACCTAGAAAACTTGTATCGTCGTGTCGCATCCATCATCTTCGCCGTAGCTATGGTTGGGGTCTCTGCCTGGGTGGGTCGCGCCTTCGGCGCAACGTGCAGAGTCCACAGCATCGTGATCGTAGTAATCGTGATCGTAGTCATCATAGTTGTAGTCATAATCATCGTAGTCATCATCATTGTAGTCATCATCATAAACATCATCGTTCTCAACAACATCATCATCAGTAGTCTCTTCGTGCTGCGCGTCGGGTGAAATTCGCTCCAGGGGCGCGACGACAAAGTCGCGCCCCTCGCGTCGGTGCGTTTGTGCGGTTTGATATTGTTGTGAAATGGTGCGCGTTCTTCGCTTGCACGTGTCCCTCGCCGTGCCGCGCGTCGGGTGGGAGTCGCGCATTCGGCGCGACGTGCCGACGCGACGGCACGGAGTCGCGGTAGGCGTGCATGCTGCGGTGGTGGCGTCGTGGTGATATTGGAGAGGGCGCGGATGCGGTTGTCCGAAATGGGGTGGGCTCTCCGGCGGGCTGCAGGAGAAG